>CAJQUW010010439.1:0-18563 GCA_907163375.1 Prostheceraeus crozeri
AAAACCTTTATTTTATCTTTTAAAATGAATTCTACAAATTCCGAAAATTTAATTAAATTAAAAATTTCTAATTTAGATTTATTGAATTATCTATTAAACAAAAATAAAAACTCAAATTGTCAGCCTTATTGGAGTGACATACAAAAAACATTAGAAAACTTTCCTGGCTTTATTTGGAGTAAATATTCGAAAGAAAAACATCTTCCTGGTCATTCATATACCGGTCCAGGAACTCGATTAGATATAAGACTAGATGAGAATAATAATCCGAAACCAGGTGAAGAACCGATAAATAGAGTAGATGCCGCAGCTTTCAGGCATGATTTAGCTTATCGAAATCATGATCTAAGTTCTCGTCATGCAGCTGATAATAAGATGATTCAAGAATTAGATAGTATTCAAAATCCTACATTTAGAGAAAAAATTGAAAGAATGTTTGTTAAGAAAGCTTTACAAGCTAAAATATTATTCGGTCAGGGTTTAAATGAAACGACAGCAAAGCTGTCTGAGAGCAACGCTCGAACCTTATACACGCGTCCGAAATCCACAAGGAATATAGAAGGCCTACATATTTATTGAAAGTAAAAGTATTTAATAAAGATGATATTTGGAGTGCTGATCTTATTCATATGCCGAATGAAAAAGATCATAAATACGCATTGACCGATTATAGATTTATATACACGATACGTTGGGTAAAGCCTTTAAAAAACAAAAGTGGTCTATCAGTTAAATATGCGTTTGAAGAAATCTTTGAAGAAAGTAAGAGAAAGCCAAAAAAATTGTTTGTTGATAAAGGGTCGGAATTTTATAACAGAAATGTTCAACCACTATTTGAAAACTGTTTATTCAACTGAAAATGCAGGGAAGGCCGTAGTGATAGAAAGATTCAATCGGACGTTAAAAAATAAATTATTCAAAAAATTTACTCAGCAAGGAAATCAGAAATGGTTAAAAATATTACCAGAATTGTAGAGCAGTACAATAATAAAGTTCATTCAGGTATTGAAGAAACCCCAAAGAATGCTTCTGACGACCCTGATTTAATACGAAAGAAAATATTCGAAAATAATTATTCGAATGAGAGTAATCCGAATTTGCAGAAACTTAAGCCGAAATTTAAAATTGGAGAAGAGTTAGAATATTTAAATATAAGAATAAATTTGAAAAAGGCTTCGTCGGATACTGGACGAAAGAGATATTTGAAATTTCTAAAATAAATCAAAGTTATCCGATTACTTACGAAATCAAAGATTTAGATGATGAAAATATCAGAGGCCGATTTTATCAAAATGAATTACAAACGAAGTGATTTTTAATTATCATTATTATTATTCAATTCTAACATAATATCAAGAAATGGCACTCCTTCTTGCAATTTAAATAAAACATAAAGACATAATTGACCACAATAAGTTGTTCCCGGTTTTTGAATTTGAAATGTATTATAAATTCCATTGCCAAGTATTTCTCTTACTTCATTCGTAGGTGGAAGCCCGTATGAGTCAAAATAATAATTATATCCGTTTTTACTAAAGGTACCTGCTGAGCAATGTACACCTTTTTGGTCTGAAGTGTGAAGACTCGGTATGAAATTTACAATTGAAACTTTGTTCCGGGAACTGAAGGTTCCTGTTGGCTTATTTTTGATCAGTTGTAATTCGTCTCTCATTAGGACATGAAAATTCTTTATTCCCAATTGATGTGCGATTTTCTTTAGATCAAAATTCGTTGTTGTTTCTGTTCCATATAATTTAAAAAACTCGATCAGGTCAGTCATTTTAAATGAAACAAAAATCGAATTTGAAAATGCCATTGTCATTTTTCAGTCTCCACGCAAATAAGTTGCAATAAATGTTACTTATGAAGTAGAGTCCAACATTTATATGAAAACAGAAATCCAATTTGAAAATGCCATTGTCATTTTTAAGTCTCCACGCAAATAAGTTGCAATAAATGTTACTACTTGTTACTTATGAAGTAGAGTCCAACATTTATATGAAAACAGAAATCCAATTTGAAAATGCCATTGTCATTTTCAGTCTCCACGCAAATAAGTTGCAATAAATGTTACTACTTGTTACTTATGAAGTAGAATTTCACGTTTGCAAGTCTTCTAATTCCTGCGTGAGTCCAGTATGTTGCGCATGTTGTTGTTCAGTTTGTTGCACATTGGGTGAATCAAATATGGATTCTGCTATTCTTTGCTGTTCCTCCTCTTTTTCACGATCAATATAATCTTCAAGATGAGCAAAATTCTTCATCACAAAGTAAATTGATAGAGAAGAATTGGCTAAGTTTGGATAGTTCTTTGATAATTTGAATAATTTGATCAGTAATGTCACATATGAACGTGAAAACTTTATTTTGTGGTCTCATTTAACTCTTTCACGAATTTTGTATAATTCATATTAGACAATAATTCAGTCGCTGAAGTACTTCTCCTTGCGAAATATAGCAACGTAGAAGATTCCGATGTGTCATTTTCTCGAAAGCAATGAGTTTATTCAATGACGAGATGCACGATGAAACACTTAAAAAATCTTTTTTCTCGAGAAATACAGGTAAATTGCTGCTGTCAACATCCTTGAATGAATCTCGGATTATTTCAAACACTTCTCTATTTTTATCTTCTTCGTTTCCACTCGTCTTCTGTTTCTTCTTAGTGATTCAAGAATAAATTTTGTTGATATCGTTTTGAAGAAATCAAGATGGTCTGGTGAAATAAGAGGCACAACTTGATCCACGAAGCAACAAAATTCTCTCTCTATTTTGCTGACGGAAGACATTGCAAATGAGAACTTTGCTTTCTAGCGCACACGGAACAATGACAGGAGAGAGAAGTGAAAACAGCTGCCAGATGCTTTGGCGTCATGTGGTCGTGCTGACGTGCTAGTAAGAATTAAAACAACTTCCCTAACGTACAACTAAAATCTAATTGTATCACAAAGCTGTAGCAACTACTGGAATTGTAAGAACGCCAGATGAAATGACAATAGTGAGAGCGCCTAAAGAAATTGTTAAACATGCTCCAACGCCTTGTGTCACATTCTTAATTATTATAATGTTCTAATCTAAGTAATAATTGAGATTCCTTATCTTTCATATAACGTACTCTATCTTTGTGTTTTGCAATATCCATTTCATATGAGAACGAAGGATATATTCTTGCGGTTTATTCCATTTTTGTTTCTTCCATTTTTAAATAAATATTTTTAGTAACATGTTATATTTTAAAAACCTAAAAGATGGATAAAATTCATGAATTTGAAATTCTCAACTTTTATGATTTTCGGTGTCCTGGAGCGGTCATGATTTAAGCAATGAAAATTGTAATTCTCAAATTTTGAGATCCTTAACTTTTATGATTTTCGGTGTCCTGGAACGGTCATGATTTACAAGGTAAAAATTGTAATTCACAAATTTTGAGATTCTCAACTTTTATGATTTTCGGTGTCCTGGAATGGTCATGATTTTGGGGGTGAAAATTGTAATTCTCAAATTTGAGATTTTGAAACATTTGAAAAATTGGGTATCTTTAAAAACGCCCAAATTTGTGAATTTAGATCTTCATAACCTGAAAAAGGGTTCAAATTCATGAATTTATGTCGTTTTTAAAAATGCCATTTTTTGAAAAAATGGTACTTTTTGAATGGACTAAATTCATGTATTTAGGTCTTAAGAACCTGAAAAAGGGTCTAAATTCATGAATTTATGTCGTTTTTAAAGATACTATTTTTTTGAATTTTATCGTGTCCTGGAACGGTCTTTTGCCCATTACTAACACGTACCGGAGGCGGGCGATCTAACGGGAAATGGAAAACTTGGACAATTGCGAGTTTGATTAATTGTGTCTTGAAATTATAGCTATCAAATTTTGAATATGATTCACTACTTTCAGATCTGTCAGCAGGCCTAGTTGGACTATTTTATGAATTCATCTTGGTATGTGAGGATGTTCTGAATCACATCTTGTGATGCTGTTAGTGATGCAAATGGAAAATTTTGAAAATTTTTTCCCGGTGATTGACGTTTTTGCCATTGTTTTGGAGACTTGTTGCAGTCGTTTGAAAGGACTATGTAATATTCAAAGACCGAAAACTTCTTTATCATCCCTGCATGTCAACTTTTGGAACCAACTGCACCCTCCATGTCTATTTCAGATCTTTTCCAACTGAATTATCAGACATTAAATGGATTTCAGATTTCTCTAATTGAATTTCAGATATCTGTCAGAAACTTAACTTCAACTTAATTCAACTGGAGAATCTCCAATTCATCTGGAAAAGTCTGAAATTCATTTAAGTAGATCTGAAATCGATTGGGAACTATCTGAACCATCTAGAAATGGAATGTGTAGTTTGTCCTCCACGAAGATGTCGGACAATACGCCAGAAGTCAGAAGCTATCATATAGATATTCTTCTACTCATCACAGATATATTTAGTTTCCAAATATCTCACGAGTTTACAGTCTTTATATATCTTCCAATATGTGGTCGCTCATGTATAATGCTGTGTTGGACTGTGTGCTTGTGCTTCACATGTTCTTCAACACATGGAGAATTGGTATCATTGCAATCAAGGCTGCATAATAAAGCTTAACTTTCAAGCCATAAACAAACTTCCAAATAAAGTGCATTATTTTTGCTCCAGATCTTTCACAATGCATTAACCCTTTAGGGTTTAGAGGTACATTTTTATACCACCAACAATGTATTCTTTTGTGATCGTGTTTCGGCTCTTGTTTTCCGTTATCATTTACCATATCTAACAACTTGGTAGAAAATGCATTGAAAAAAAGCTGTGACGAGTTTGTTTTACAAAATCAATTATTTTCTAGTGGATACAGACGATGAAATTGGATATTTTTTTCATTATCGACTTTTTGTGAATTGCATCGGGTAAGTGTTCATGTCATCTGCCTCTTTCCTGTTCTAGTAACTTTTCTACCACAATTTTGGTAAGATGATAACCTGAAAAAACATAATTGGTCAAGACATGAGCTGATAATTTGTTCGTTTGTGCAAAATTGAAATAGAACACGTAGGTGGTACAAATATATACCACTAAGCCTTAGAGGAAACTTATGCAAAATAATGAAATATTCACGAATGCTAGTACATGTTCTGAAAAATGTATTACTAGGTACTTGACATACATCCAAAAAGCCTAGCTACACTTTTGCGTCTATGACGCTCCACCAATGTAGTTTTTGGCAAAATTTTTTCTTCAGGGACTCGACCACACACTATTAGCATCGTTATTCCGAAGTTGTTCCACTAGGCTATGTCCGTTTCTGTGGTGCTTGTGCCTCAATTATTATTTATAGCGTAGATGTTTTCTTTCTGTGACATTAAGTAATACATTGAATCTTCTAAATAATGTACAGAATCAGAAAATGATTACAAGTAGCTGCTGTTTCAAATTTGACTTCTCATTTCAGGTGATGGCGGAAAGAATTTTCATCACCAAACGATCTGCTGGTCGACAGGCAATACAATTGCTTTTCGCCGATGATTCCGATGAAGAGCCTGCCCATGTTGATGAAGAGGACATGTCTTTCCTTGAAGCGGACTATGACGCCGGATTGGACAAAACCGTCATATCGACTTCACAAGCACCTGAATCTGATGAAAGACCTACTACTTCTACTATGACAGGACCCAGAGAAACCCTCTTCTGTAACTCATGGAAGACCAAAGCTAGTCTTCAACCCAATCCATCGTTCTCAAAAACAATTGAATATGACATTATTCGGTCTGACATCCTTGAACTGAACTGGTCATATGAAGTATTTCTCAAAGTTTCTGGGTTGAATCAACTTATTGGTGACATACTAATTCCCCAGTCACACGAATACGCGAAACAAAATGGGAACGTTTTTTCTGTTGAAGAAGAAGAAATGAAGGCCTTCGTGGGTATTTGTGTTCTAATGGGCCTGCATGTTCTTCCTGAAATGAGGGATTATTGGTCCACTGACAAAGCAGTTGGTGTTCCATTTGTGAATAATATAATGACCCTGGCAAGATTCGAAGCAATTAGAAAGAATCTGCACTTCTCTAACAATTGGGATGCCACCCCTAATGACCGTGCCTACAAGATTCAGGCGGTTTTAGATCATTTCAACATTCACTTTCAGGATGCCATCAGCCCTTCAAAAGCCCATTCAACTGACGAGCGAATGATAAAATTTAAAGGTCATAACATCATGAAACAATACATCAAGAACAAACCATCAGTGCGCTGGGGATTCAAAATGTGGGTCAGAGCTTCGGCAAAGACAGGCTATGTCTTCGAATCTCACCTGTACACCGGAAAAAAAAGCCTGATGAATTCTCCGACTCTTCACATACACTTGGCGAATCGGTGGTTCTGCAACTGTCACAAACATTAGAGATAAAGGATGTGTTTTAGCGTTTGACAATTTTTCTCTTCGGTTCCCTTGATGGAGAAATTGAATGAATATGGCATCAAGTCGGTTGCAACCATCAGAAGGAACAAGAAACACTTGCCCCAATTGAAAACTGACGCAGCGATGAAGTCTGGGGAAACATTTGGCACTGTCCAAAGCAATCGGAAGGTGGCATTTATCCAATGGAAGGATCGACGGTGCGTGTGCGCTGTATCGAATTACTTGACGCCTCATGGAGCGACCTCTAAACAGCGATAGTCAAAGGATCGGCACAAAAAGCAGAGGTTGACATCCCGATAATGATAGCCATGTACAATTGTTACATGGGAGGTGTGGACATCTCTGATCAAGGGAAAGAATGCTATGAAATCGACCACCGAAGCCGGTACAAATACTACCTCAAACTATTCTTCGATCAAATTGACACCGCCATTTCAAATGCCTACATAGTGTACAAGCAGATGAAAGACGTCCCTTCCATGTCATCGAAGGACTTTCGCTTGAAGATTGTTCATGGTCTTGTAGGACAATTCTCATCAAGATCCAAACCGTGTTTCGAATCGGCAAAGTCGAAGAAAAGAAAGTTGCTCCAACCATCATCCAATGGTATTCCTCACTTTCCAATTGTCAAAAGCACGGTGTACGTTCTGTTCTTCAAACGAAAACGACTGCCGAAGTAATGTATTCTGCAGGATCTGTGACGTTGCTCTATGTCTGAATAGTCAGAGGAACTGCTACTCATGTTATCATGAATAGTTTCATTCCCCTATTGTTTGATAGGCCTAAATTTGGACACAACACACGAATGATAATGTATATTGCTAATCGTCATCAATCATCGATTGATCATTTTTTTGAGTTGTATGTGAAAAACAGGCATTTCTCCAACAAATGTAGTGCTCTGAATTACACAATAACATGAGGGGTTTGGTATATTACACAACATCAAAATACAATTTTAACCATGCCTACGTAGTTACTTGCATTAAAGAGCGCAACAACAATTGCAAGAAAACTATCTGCCGAGATCGAAAATTTCACTAGGGTATAGTGGTACAAAAATGTACCACCCCCAAAAATAATATTCCCGATATATATTTTTCAAAATATTTGAGATACGTCTTAATGGGACCCAATAACAACTATCCATGAGAAGAAAATAAGATTCCTCAGTAAAATGGAGATCTGTGCCCTAAAGGGTTAAATTATACCCCTAATGTAAAGGAAAAAATTCACGTTCTCCCAAAAGATGTCTGTGTTATAATATTAAAAATGGCAACAAATTGCCACAAGCCACGGTGGCAAAGGAATGCTCAAAAATCCATGCATGGACTGGATTCGCATTGCTACGATTGTTTTAATCGAAATGATATGACGAAATCAAGAGTTTTAGAACAATTCTATTGATGTATCTATGCCTCGCCTGTGATAAAAAACGTAAAAATTATATCACAAAAATTCAAATTTCTTCATTTTTCAAAATCGTTTTATTCAAAATAATGATCAAATCCCCAGTTTTATAGACTCATTCTATTGGTGTGTAGCTGCCTCGGCTGTGGAAGCGGTCAAAGCATATAGGGCTTATCACAAAAAATCAGAACTTTCAAAATTTTCCATGGAAAATTTTGATTCAAAATTTTCCGGAAACTTTTCATCACTATGCTGTGCATCAATTATTATGCTTTGACTTTCAATATGCTTATCCTATGACAATCTCAATTCAAATACTTTCAGTGGATGCGCTATGGTGAATTTTGCGACTTGGATCTCTGAAGGACTTCACGGAGGCATGGGATGAGCTAACGTGAGTTTCTGAATCCGTTCATTTTCAGACTTCTTTGCATTGCCTCTAATTCGTTAGTGAGTTCGGTTGCGTATCTTATCCACTGGCTTAAAAGTTACGTTGCTTGAAGTTGAATGTCATTCATTTTTATCAACTTTTGTCAATTTTCTTTATACAAGCCCTCAAGAAAGTATTTGTTTCGTTTCAGCGTGGTGATAGTTTCAATGATCTGTATATACCGATAGTCAGTGGATTCCTGTGTCACACTGATTGAAATATTTAACGGTATGATCTGGGAGTCAGTTGACTTATTGGACTGTTCAACACCTGTAGCAGGAAAGGCTGAAGTAAGTGAAATTTGTGGTATTTTGTAGCTATTCGGCTTTAGAGGAGCGGTAGGTTACTAGGCGCTGGGGTAGAGCATCATTATTTCGCCTCCTTCTATAAGATCTTGAGACCGCGACGTGCATAAAATCCATACGGTCTTATCCATCTTACAAATCTCTTGCGCTTGATCTTACTGATCTGCTTCATGATCTGAACAGACTTGTAAAAATGCTAAGAATCTT
Source organism: Prostheceraeus crozeri (assembly GCA_907163375.1). Classification (NCBI taxonomy): domain Eukaryota; kingdom Metazoa; phylum Platyhelminthes; order Polycladida; family Euryleptidae; genus Prostheceraeus; species Prostheceraeus crozeri. The sequence continues at coordinate 8,767 of CAJQUW010010439.1, forward strand.
GCGTACAGAATCTTGAAAGTCTTACAAGAAAAGTTCAGCATAATCTCAGGTGTCTTCCGCAAGTTAGGGCTATTTTTCGCAAGATCTGTCGATTAGTGTAAACCTGTGATTCGAATGTAAAATAATTATTAATATTATATTTATTGCTTCTAAGATAAATGCAACATAAAAGCGTACGTGAATCATGCTCCTATTTTTCCTAACCAAAAATTCTATAGCAGACATGCCTAATACACTGTCAAAATTGTATGAGACACCACGTCGAAGGACACAAAACTTCCTTCTGCTGATATTGATTGAGGTAATTTAGCAATGAAATCATATGTATCTTTGCAGTAGCTATTCAAAGTAACGACTAGTTGTTTTAAAAGTTCATCTATGAACTTACTTAGATGGCTTGTTGGACTGTTGAAACTGGAAATGATGGGGCAAAACTTTAACTCCGTAGGCGAAACGGCTATGGGTACTGAACAGAGATGGAACCGGTAGCATTTTTGGCTACCGGCACCGGTACCGGTCTACCGGTAACCTTTACCGGTACCGGTACCGATACCGGTATCTACCGGTAGCATTTCCGAGTGCGTGGATTTAGACAACATGTCCCTCATTGCTTATTTTTGTGTAACTCCTTGAATGAACTGAAAACTTGTACATGTAGCGGCATTATTTCGAGGATGTTACTGCATTAAAAAATTGTCACCATTTTGACTCAGCTCAATCATAGCAATTAACAGCAAGCATATAGGCCCTACATATAATTGCAAAAATTACTACATTGGCCAACAATCATGTACATGCATCAATAGTATACATGGAAAATGGAATATCCGACTGTATCAAATTTATTCAAAAACACAAAGTGTAAATGCCAACATGTGAATTGTGAAATTACCATAGTCCTGCTTTTAGAGCACTGTTAAGGGTGACCAACTCCTCGAGATGCTTAGACTTTAAGCGGTTTCGAGGCGCGGTCAGGTCAACCCTGCATCACTGAAAACGCGCTCACTTTGCGAGCTTGATGCTTGGATTACCAGCACTTTGCGAGCGACTTTGCACAAAGTTGGGTACAGTTTTTCATTTGCTTTCCAAAATAATAGAGGATTTTCATCCCTTACAAACAAATCCTCGCTTTCGCTCCCCTGGAGATAAGTACGCCACTCCCTCTCCCAATCAAGCTTACCTGATTTGGATGGTCTTAGTACTTTAGGTTTTCGAAAAATAGCAAATGGATCATTCTTTGCCCGCTTAAATGGAGGCTCAATTTCCTCATGCGTATCATCTCCATCACTTGACAACTCTTTATCTGTGTTAGCCGCATTGACAAGAATTTTCAAAGCACTTTTCAAAGACTCATCATCAATACAGAAGTTAACTATTCCATAATATGTGGGAATAACGTTTTGTAGAGTCGGGATTTTAGCATGCTCAAGTGTATCAAAATATTGTGTCAAACACGAATAAAGTTCAGAGAGTGAATGTAGATAAATTTGCGGTACATTGATGAGTCTCTTGTCCTCCTTTCGTGCAGTCAAGGCATCACGGAATTCATCGTAACTTCTATTCAACGAATCAAAAAATGAGAAATTTGATCTCCATGCTCGAGTTTGTAGAAGCACTTTTCAGTGTCAATGGCAACTTATCTTGAATTCCAGTTGTTCTTTTTACATAGGCAACAAGATCATGACAAGCTCTATCGAAAACTTCAAATTCAGGTGATGTCTTTTTGACTTGATCGTACGAGTTTGTTAAGACAGTATTTAATCTACGTGTATATTCCGCGCATTGGTATCGTAGACAGTCTTTCAGAGCTGAAACAAAGTTTGATCCAGCGTCAGTTGTTATTGGCACGTCATTGATTTGTAGACCAAATTCGGAAAATATGTCTGTTAGCTCGTGATAGATATTTTCAGCGGTATGACTGTCATGCTCAAACAGCCTGAGCTTCAGAGTGACGTGCTGAAGGCTCCATGAATCACTAATCCAAAATGCACTGACATCAAGGAAGCTACGCCTGGCGAAGCGATCGGACCACATGTCTGTAGTAATGGATAATTCACCCACAGCAGCGCACTGTCCAATGATCTCTTTCAGTCGACTAACTAAAGATTTGAATTGCATGTGCATTTCTTCTTGAACAGTCTTTCTTCCATATAGAACATCCTCGATGTTAATTTTTCCCATTCGTGTTCCAATTTCGATTCCAATATTTAGTAGATGGTGAAGATGCTTGCTCTCGATACTTTGAAATGATTGATGTTCTCCAACAATATACTTCAGTTCAGCTGTCTTCAATTTTTCTTTCAAATCAATAGGTAGTGGCTTTTTATTATATAAAAATGATTTGATGCTTTGTGATTGTCTATCTGAAGCAGGGGTCATTGATTGTTCACATCTTGAAGTGTCTCCTTCGTCAGTTTTAGAATAATCAGATACACCATCACTTATACGCTTTAGTTTGAAACATGATGAGGCATGTGTTCTAAGAGAAGTTACACCTTGATTGAGCCACACTCCATTTCTCTTACTGTGAGTACGAAGGCCAGTAAAACATCCATTGCACACTGCCCATCCAAATATGTCAGAGGTTTGCCCATCCTTGATTTCGTAAACAATACTGAATTGCTTCCAAATATCACACGGCGATTCTTTGCGCTTTCTCAGAAAATCACCAGACTTAACTTTTGAGCGAATAATATCAGCAGTTAGTTCCATTGCAGTGCGAATTCATCAAGAAAGTGACGAAATTCAGTCTCACACGAGGACACGACACTCGAGTTACACGATGACAATAAAGGCAAGTAATGAATGCGTAGTCACAGACAGACTCAGACAGGCAGACAATAGCCACAAAACATCAGTTGTTTTACGTTGTTGTTGTCTGATCGCTATTCGTAGCCAATCACACTTGATCTATGTGTTCCTGTACTTTCCCATAAGGCAGGCATTGGATATGGTTGACGTTGGCGTGAAGCAAGCTTTTAGATCGCTATGGAATCGTGTTAGGTGTGTAGCGGTGTCATCAATCAGCCTTAGTTGCGATGCACGCTAACAGATGGTGTACAGCTGCTGCTCTCCTTGATTTTAACACCGCTCTTTAATTCACTTTCCACTTGTAATCTCTTCGCCTTATCTTAATTACCTTTCCATCCTGTCACTTGGCGAATGTAATGCTGATGATAATATTAACACAACTAATTCAGACTGCGAGACAAGACGGTGTTCTAAAACTCTCTCCGGGCTGTTAGAGACTAGAATAATTTACTTTAGTGATTTACCTTACTACAATCATCATAGACATTACCAAAAACCTCTACAGGTGCACCACAACACCTGCATTGTCTCGTCATATGTTTATTACAACGCTTGGCAGAGTTTACCGGTACCGGTGACCTGCACCGGTACCGGTACCGGGCGGTAATAACCGGTGGACCGGTACCGGTAAACCGGTTCCATCTCTGGTACTGAAGTGGCCCCAACCTATGCTTCGCTAGCCGTAGGATTTATTGAAGAGAAAATGTGTACTTTCGTTCAAGGAGTTTTGCCTACTCAATGTTATGAACTGTTTCTTTCCTCTTGACTGAGGTACTTAGACGATTGATTTATCACTTGATATGAATCGTTTAGTGATTTTAATGAGTTTCTTTCTTTCCTGAACACTTTAGATTCAAAAATTAAATTCACTTCAGAGATCAATTCAGAAAGACTGAACTTTTTAGATGTGTTACTTTATAAGGATGGAAATAAGATCGAGAATAAATACTCAAAGCCGAATGATAGTCATAACTACGTACCGTTCACTTCTGGTCATCTAAGACATGTCTTGCGGAACATCCCATGTGCTGGCGAATCGCATAATCACAATAGCATGAAAGAGTGACCTCAGTATACACCTTTTCACTTAGCCTTCAAAAAAACAAAAGTAGGCCTGTATGAAAGATTATCATTGCCTCAATACATGTGGCGAACATTTCCAAAACTTTCGTCATTTCTATGAAAAAATTAGAGGAGATTGGACCAGTCCGATAGATGAGAACTGCAACGCATGAAGATGATTTGGAGGTAATCTGCAAGCAAAAATTTCACATGACTTGGTACCACGGCAAGGTAGCTAATTAGCTTTACATTAATGCCCGAGGTCGCAGTAGTAGCAGTTCTCAACCATGGATAACGGCAGTCGAATCATTCCGTAGACGCTTTCGGACCATGACCGTATCAGCTGCGCATTGATTGTTAGACAGGGTGTCTTTTCTACAACTTGAAAAGTCATGAATCATCATTTTATTCGATTTTGCCCTTATCACGAAATAGCAAACGTAACATTGAAGCGCCTTTATTCATGCAGCATCAGTCATGTGTCCAATTCTTATACGGTACTTGGTGCAAAGGTCAATCATCGTGATTTATTGTCAATCGCAAACGTGGTAGACTCAGCACATGGTCGACACTCAAGCAACAACACATGGTAGACTCATTCATGAATCTGAATAATAATCAACATATTCTCTATCAATTTATTCTCTTTCCATTCTTAAAAACTTTTTGCATTGATTCATAGTTCTTCTGTCGTTCTACAAATCGCTCATCGATTCTGGCTACTTGTCTGGAAAAGAAGCATGCCAGAAATAATAACAGTGATGATAAAAATGCACTGCCCAAATTACCATAGTGAATTTTTAGGAGTGGGGCTACATGGGCACTTTTCTTAGACTCACCTCATACGGATACTATGAATCGTTGGCGTAAATGGAAGTTAGAGAGTCAATATGCATGTAATTACGATGACGAGACAGTTTTCCTTAGCCTCGAACAATCACTCTACATAGAATGAGAGGCTTAGACAAATAAGCGTCTGATTTCATTGTCGTTACCGGTACTTCATACAGCGATCAAATTTATGCATTTTTATCTTCTTAGTGCATGCGCACGTGTGAGCGCGTGTTTTCCTCGAATGAGCTGCGCTGCCACATGCGGATAAACGATGACTATGACTAGTTCTCTATCGATTTTGAAGTTCATGCGACCAATGGGTCCTGAGCAAGAGGCCGAAGTACTCAAATTACCCGGTACCCATTAGTCCCGCCTCCCCAACATGTAAGCTTAGATAGCTCCTACTGTATTGCTAGTCTGCTGGGGCCACATATCAGCTCCGCTTTCGCCTTAAATCATCCGAATAGGGTAAAAAGACTACACTTTTTTAATTACTCAAAAGCCTCTCATGATCCTCCTACCTTATCTGAAGCCAAAAAGCATCAGTTAATAATAAAAGTGACTGCGAAAGCGACAATAATTTCAGCTACTTTCAGATATTTGCCGGTCGTCGGTTTTTCTTTTTGAGACGTTTCCTTCTTTTAAAGATAAATGAGAAATTCAAAATCAAAACCTAGCATTTTGCAATAAAGGAACAATTTCATAAACTCAAAATTGCATCCTTATGAAAAAGAAATGAAAACTCATTTTCAGTGACACAAATTACCATTAATAGTACTAGACTATTCGAACAATGTCTGTTGTATTGAAAAATGTACTGTTATCACTACTGTAGGTGACATGCCACGCTCAATTACGCGTAATTACACATGACCCTAAACATCCGTGGCTACGTGACATTGCTGCAACATCTGTCGGCAGTCCTGCAACTTTGCGTCTCATGTGTCTGCATGTATCAGAGGCTAAACAATCAATTTCATGCTCAGGGAAGACAGAGCATGCTAAGCGAATTATCCGTGGTTTCAAGCGGCAATGCGGACAACCGCAGACGACGTGTAAGCTATAAACACTCGCCCGAGCGTGTTCATAAACATTCCCCATGTTTTGACAGCATCAGATCAAGTGATCTCTGACTCTTAGTGAAGCGCGTATGTACACGCGTAGAAGAATAGAATGTCCTTTACCACGGATGTTTGGGGTGCTCCGTAATTACGCATAGCATATCACCTACTGATATAATGTGTTCCTTTTATGCCTTTCAACTTGATTCTACATGAATATAGAACAAAAATTGTAGTATATATACTTGTATTACAATAGCAGAAAAAGCAGTTCATATAAATTCAGTCGATAAATGATAAAAATATTTTTAAAAATGGCACCAAAACGTTGTATTTTGGTCAAAGGAAATTCCCAGTTAAAAATCTTCTTTGACGGAATAATGACGCCATTACGCACGAACTATCAGTGACGATGTCTCGGATAATGGACGAACAGGACGGGAGCAGAGCGGACAAGTATTTCGAATATTCAGCCATTCTACGATGCATCTGCAAGTAAAAATTTCGAATTAAAAATAACAGATTAATTGACAATTGGCAAACTATCAAATTGATACATTTCACGCAATACTCTCACGTAATGCTGTGTGCAGTGGCGTCTTCTCCGTACCTGCGAGGCCTTCGGCGCATCCTCAAAAATTATTTTCCAACATTTGTAAAAATGGAAAGTGTCATCATTCAATTAAATTCGATAGCTTCTCGTGATAGCTGTGCATAGTTTTCCGTCTCAAAATCAGACGCTCAGCCTCAAGAGTGAACAGTTTTGCAGCACGTGCTTGAATCACAGCTATTTTCTTCGAACAATTACATGTAGGCACACAAGCTAGTCGTGTGTTCAGACGGAGCACTGATGTTCAGACGCAGACAGTGAAAGAGAGTTGTGTGCGTGTGAGGCAGTAAGAGCACGCGCCCGCGCCAATATTGGCTTTCCCAATAGACATGATGCTTTGCCCTCTCCAATTTTTGCAATGAAATTCTACGCGATTCTTGATGGAGGCGCGGTGCCTAAATACAGTAAGGGAAGCGCAACCCATAATTGTTCCTAACTTCGCTTAATGTGAGAGAGGACACTACGTCAACAGTAGCAAATGGATGGCGTTCAGACAAGACTGCGATCAGATGATGAGCGTTCTCCAATGAATGCTGAGTAACGCATCTGACTCGAACACCCAGATTTGGTAGAATTCCATAATTTGTTTTTACGTGATTGATGTGACACTATGTTTAGTACTGCAGATGAGATCATAACCACGCCTTTCGTCCCAAGGGAATATACTAAAAATATGACAGTCGTCAAGCAAGGTAGGCCAACACCTGACATGAAATTGAAAGTACTCACACAGAATGAAATAAGAAATACACAAGACATTTTAATGCATCAAAATTTCAAACATGTGAGTGGCTGACCGGGCGTGAGAAACACAAGAAACTGTTGGCTTTGCCTCCATTTTTTCTCTCAGCCTCCATCTCAGCTCCTTGAGTAAGGCGGTTAAGTGACATGAGCAATCACTTATCATGTGCACTTTCACTTGACCTTAAAAAATGTTCGGAAAATTGCTATTAAAAATTCAGCTTTTATGAAAATTAATATTGAACATAAAAGTGTTTGGTAAAGAAATAGTAGCCTATTCCAATGCCGAGTGAAGGCCTATGGTCAAGGAGCACGCGACGCCACTGACTGTGTTCTTTTGAGGAACATTGAATTCTTCACGGGATTATCGACAGAAAACTATTTGCTGTTAAATCGGACGAACATAGTAATGTAATGAAGTCAAGAAGTAGTAAGTAAAACTCCACTTCTGGATAGCGCAAGATGGCCGCCGTCGTGGCTGACGTCCCCCCCCCCTCTGGCACGGCAGAGTGTCGTGGTCGGCCGCCGTGGTGCTTCGTGTCTGAGTCCCCCCCCCCTCTGGAACGACAGAGGTGGTGGTCTGTCGTGGTGTGCCGGCCGGGTGGGTCCACGTTCACAACATGTTCGCTGACGTCCCCCCCCCCTCTGCAACGACAGAGTGTGAGACTCGGGTGCGTGGGTCCGACCGCCTGGTGGACGTGGGCGACCGTCTAGGTTGACGTGGGCGACCGCCAGGATTAGTCTTGAGGCTATAGTGTGTGATGTTTTTGGTGCAATCTGCTGAATGTTGGGTTGTAAAATGGGTTGTTTCGAGTGGAAGGAGTGGTCGGATGAGAAAACGGAGGTCAGATTCGGATTCAGCGTGAAATTCTGCATCGGTAGGGTGAGTTTCAAGGCAATCGGCGAGAAAAACTGTTTCTTCAAAATTTTGACATAGAATGTGGGACGTTTTGGTGTGTGTAGCGCCCAAACGAAGCATCGGATGAGAAAACGGAGTCCAGATTCGGAATCTACGTGAAATTTTGGGTTAGGAAGGATGTTTCCAGCGAAATCGGAGAGAAAAAATTTTCGGCTGACGTCCCCCCCCCTCTGGACAGCTTGCTTCGATTTTGGCTTCTAGTGGACGGATTTTGTCGTGCGATAGCTCGTTTGAAAGCTAAGAGTGAGACAAATTCAGTGAAACAATCGGCTTGTTCCTATCTGTCTTCGTTCAAAAGTTAGAGCGGTTACAAGATTTTAGGTCGGAGCTCGCTTACCTGAAAAAATCCTAAGTGTCAGAGTGACTTTGTATGGGTAAAATTTTGAAAATTTTCCAAAGTGAGGAATTTCGACCTGGGACCGTCACCAAAACATTTTTCATCAAATTTCACTGACCTCACCCCCCCCTCTGGACAGCTTGCTTCGATTTTGGCTTCTAGTGGACGGATTTTGTCGTGCGATAGCTCGTTTGAAAGCTAAGAGTGAGACAAATTCAGTGAAACAATCGGCTTGTTCCTATCTGTCTTCGTTCAAAAGTTAGAGCGGTTACAAGATTTTAGGTCGGAGCTCGCTTACCTGAAAAAATCCTAAGTGTCAGAGTGACTTTGTATGGGTAAAATTTTGAAAATTTTCCAAAGTGTGGAATTTCGACCTGGGACCGTCACCAAAACATTTTTCAACAAATTTCACTGACCTCCCCCCCCCCCCCCCGACAACAATCTTCTAACTTTGGTTCTAGTGGACGGATTTTGTCTTACAGCTACTCGTTTGAAAGAGGAGAAAAAACTGATCGACAACATTTTTTGTTGCGAGTCAATCGGACCAGCCGTTCACAAGTTAGAGCGGTTACAAGATTTTAGGTCGGAGCTCGCTCACTTGAAAAAATCCTAAGTGTCAGAGTGACTTTGTATGGGTAAAATTTTGAAAATTTTCCAAAGTGTGGAACTTCGATCTGGGACTGTCACCAAAACATTTTTCATCAAATTTTGAAATTTCACTGACGTCCCCCCCCCTCTGGACAGCTTGCTTCGATTTTGGCTTCCAGTGGACGGATTTTGTCGTGCGATAGCTCGTTTGAAAGCTAAGAGTGAGACAAATTCAGTGAAAGAATCGGCTTGTTCCTATCTGTCTTCGTTCAAAAGTTAGAGCGGTTAAAAGATTTTAGGTCGGAGCTCGCTTACCTGAAAAAATCCTAAGTGTCAGAGTGACTTTGTATGGGTAAAATTTTGAAAATTTTCCAAAGTGTGGAATTTCGACCTGGGACCGTCACCAAAACATTTTTCATCAAATTTCATCACTGACCTCCCACTCTTCAACCCCCCCCCTCTTCTTGGAAACAGCTTGCTTTTCGATTTTGGCTTCTAGTGGGACGGATTTTGTCGTGCGCGATAGCTCGTTTGACAAAAGCTAAGAGTGAGGACAAAATTCAGTGAAAACAATCGGCTTGTTCCCTATCTTGTCTGCTTTTTTTTCGTTCAAAAGTTAGAGCGGTTACAAAGATTTTAGGTTCTGCGGAGCTAACTTCCAGCTTATAAATATACCTTTACCTTGAAAAAATTCCAAAGTGTCAGAGTGACTTTGTATGGGTAAAACTTTGAAAATTTTCCAAAGTGTGGAATTTCGACCTGGGACCGTCACCAAAACATTTTTCATCAAATTTCGCTGAAGTCCCCCCCCCCCCTCGTTCGGTCAAATTTCTT
>CAJQUW010010440.1:0-160888 GCA_907163375.1 Prostheceraeus crozeri
TACGAATATGTTGCATCATAGACATTTGAAACACGATTTAATCATTTGAATTTTTCAATGTGAAGTTTAGTACAATATTATTTCATCAGCTTACAAAAGTCACTGTTTTTTAAACTTGCAAGCGATCACGGAATCATGAAAGTCACAGAGGAATGCAAGATTTGTAAGAAATTAATGACTCGCGGACAGCTCCAATTCTCTTCTAACTGCATGCACCTCTACCATTCCAAGTGCAGCATTGTTCCATATGTAGAATGACACAACAAATTCCTACATGCGATGAAGATGTACCCAACGAAGATCTAATGGTATTCAATAGAAGGAAGAACGCAACCCCACAAAGGGAAGACAGGAAGAGAATTATTGAATGTGCAAATCGCGGAGAAAACTGGGTCAGTCTGGCAAACACTCTCGGCATAAAGTACAAGACAGCCTACTCCTGGATTCGTTATTACATCGATATTACAATTGTAGATTTTTATATTAGATTTGACATTTTCGATATTGCATGATGGATTTCTACATTACAAATTCACAGTTCGATATTACAATTGACTTCTTCTATATTACACATGGAAATGGTGTAGATGGAAAGAACAAAAACTGAATGGAAAAGTCAGCCTAAAATACTTCCAATTCTTCATGACGAAGTCCTTTTGTTCGACACAACATCAATTGGATGATGACTGGATCAGCCATCATTTGATTTATTTCTCATGAGATCTCATGGCAAAGACTGAATCGAATCTTAAATTTCATCTACCGTGCTACTTCCTTTTTTGTAAACCTAAATATAAAAACTGTTGCCAAGTCTATGGCTCCTTAGTAAGGCTGTTAGGGCCCGCATCATTCTTACTTGTCAATCGCATGATCTCACTTTGTCCGCATCGAAGCAAATACTGCGGGCCAAGGACCGGGCCGGCGGCTGAATTCCGGTCTGCATGCAGCTGGTGATCATTTGCAACAAAAGGACTTCGTCATGATGATTATTTGTTAAATCATGAGACTTTATTTGTTAATTTCTGTTGGATAATTAGAAAGTCATGTCACTTTAAAATTTAGTCACGTTTTTATGCCGCACCCTGTAAAAATGATTATTTCAACGTCATTTTTAGAAGTAATAATGGGGTCTTGTAGTAATAAAAATTATCTGTTCCCATCCAACTATCAACTATCAACAATCCAACTCAAGTTACAACAATTAGAACAAATAAATTAACAATTAAAGCTTTGAGTTTCGAATGGCTTTAAACACAATGTTTGAATTCAAATTATTTAGAAGTAACTGTTCCAATGCAACTATTTTATTAGTAAAAAGTTCACAACTAGTAGCCTGCTAGCGGATATCTCCATACATGTATTCGTTGTCAATAAAGAGAAACTTGTTCACAATAAATGATTGAATGAGTAAATAATTATTCTTGGGATATACATGTACACTCATTAAGGAGAATTTTACTAGAAAGCTTGATATTAGTGTTATTCTTGCAAATGAGTGGGAACCCATCTCTCACCGCTCTGTCCTGGCAAAGTTCATACAAAACTCAAATTAATCAAAAGACAGCTGCGCCCAAGCCGACACAGCAGAGTTAATAATAAATTTAATTAATAATCGGGACAACAGCTGGTTTGTAAGTCGCACGATTTGCTTTCGACATGGACATCGGATGAAATCGAGTACATTGCCATAATAGCACACACTCAAAAATTTGTGTATGTAACGTATTAGGACAGCTGCAATTCACAACAGATTTTAATTTTTGGTATGTTTTCATAACATTTGTGCGGGTGCGTATCTGCGTATGCTGCATAGTAAATATCTACATGTAATTATCATCAGATTCGTCATCAGATAAGTCATTGGATAACCCTGTTACGGCATCTGTAAAAGATGGCTCTCACCAACGCAGTTACTTCTGTCGCAGTTCTACGTGCAATGGCACGAGGTTTGTTGCTTCAACATAGAAATCTGATTCACATTCAAACCGCGTGGATGGGCCCTGTCAAGTGTACAAAATTAAAACTGCTGAACAGGGCCGACCGCACAGAAACTGTGTTAGATAGATAGATAGCGAGAGAGAGAGAGAGAGAGTTGTTAGTGACAAAGTCATTTCAAAGGGTGAATCTTGCTGGTAGTGATTTGATAGCCTAACAGTATTTCTGTGCGGTCGATCCGGGTTGGGAATGATCTAAACATCAAACAAGGTTTGTTCAGATATTGAATATACTGACAAGAAGTGCTGAGCAAGAGAACTTTGGGTTGATAATATCCCAAAGCTCAGAGATGGTCTCAATGCTTCACAGACGTAGCACAAACCACATTTGATATATTTAATAATGTAAGTCACTCTTCCTCTCTTCAATATTGAGAGAACGCAATTAGTTTATTAAAATCTTGAGATGTCAATCAAGAGTTTCACCTTTTCCAGTTCATATATCGAACTACTAAAGTCAATGTTAAAATTACTCAAATCAAGAATAGTTCTTCAATTCAGGCATTCAATTGTTGATTTCTAATGTCTAGCTGTTGACGACAAAGAAAACTGAAGTCACATATCTCATTTCATGAATAATATTCGCAATTCATTGATAAACAGTTCTACAAAAACCAATTTAGTTCCGTTTGTCGACTGATAATTCTGCAAATATGCCACGAAATCGCATCTCCTTGGTTGACAAACAAAGAATTGTTGCATCATATGAACGTGATGTAGAGACGGTTAGACTTGTATACCAAGTAATGACATCAACCATGAATAGATTATTGATGCACTCCGCTTTCATAAATACATGAATATTTGGATAATTGTTTGCTATTTTGTGCGATACAGAATAAAAGATGAGATATAGGTGCATAAATATGTAGAGTATGAGATGCATGCACATGTAGGGCCTACATAAATGAATTATAAAGGTGTTCGTTGAATCTAAGCAGCATACTTGAAAATTGTTTTTTTTAGAAACAAGCCTTGATGTTTTAATTAAAATTTCATCAATTTCACTTACACTAAGAAAGCAATTTAGTCAGCTACAAGGTTTGCTTCTTAACCAGTTATTTGACTCAGGGGGGACATTGTGGCCCCTCGGTTGTTTTATCTCACGCCGGAACGAATAATTGAAGGTCTCCTTCAGTGACTTGAATATCACATGAAAACATTTACCTCAGTTCATCAAAACAAACCACATTTCTGTCTTTGATTTGAGATAATTAATGATTGAATGTCGCATTCTTATACATGAATTGGAAAAGGTTTATAATGAAGAGAGAATTGCCAGCATGCACCCTATACTCCTGTAATAGTAGCAATAACTATAAGCTTTGACGGTCGATCCTTTGAATCGCTAATCAATTGACTGGCCGGTCAAAATGAAAGAGCTTATGAATCACAACACTGTTCACTGTTCAGTACATAGCTACAGGTAAGAATTCATATTTGCGCAAGCAGTAGCGGATGAAGAAAATTGAATTAAATAAATAAAGCAATGCCGACAGCGGAATATCAAATTGCAGATAAGCGATAGGTTTTCCCGATCAACTATAGTTTTAGACAATGCTGTGCAATATGTCAGACCAAATGCAAATTCAATGAGAGACATCCATTGCAATTGTAGTTGTTAGATCAAATAAAATCTGTCAGAGGAAGTGTCCATTTCTATTTATTCTTTTTTTTATTGTTTGCTTAAGGAAGAACAACTGTCAGACTAGTCACTTTATAAGTGGCACTTGTTGCACTCTGACCATGCATGTGCATTAAGTAGTTTCGTGTAGATCAACATGAAGCTCTAAATTACTTCTATCGTGTCCAGCTGATGCATTCACGCGTTCGCATTAAACCGATAACGATAATGACAGCTGATGACGATAAATTGAAATGAAATCGCTCTTCATGGTACATGGTTCACATTAGACAACGATAAATAGTTGCAATGTGAACAGTGGATCTCAACGATCAAAGGAAATATCGTTTTATTTGACTGTTATTGCCATCGTTCTAGTGTGAACGCGCCTATTCGACGAAAGCATGAGGCGCATGGAACTGAGAGACAGTGTCTGGGGCTGTGTGTTGTCTGTCGCCTGCCCCTGTGCAGAGGGCAGGCTGCTGTGAGGTGCTCGACTTTTGGGGGGAACTCACTACAAGTGCTGCAGGTCAGCAGGTGTCATAGGGAGCTTGGTATGGGATATTCCGAGCATGGAGCGGTGAGGACCAGGGAATGAGGGAGGCTGATTGAGGCCGGGAAGTGTGATGGGTGCAAGAGGGTCAGGAAGAGAGGGCATAGGGTGGAGTGCGCATCGTGCAACAAAATTCTGCACAAAATGTTCACGGGGATATGATCCAGGGACCAGACCAACCGCACCGAATGGCACAGTTGGATGCGCTGGTATTCCGGGAGAAAAGGGAGAGATCGGGTCTAGTGGTCTTGCAGTGGAACTGCGATCATCGTAGCTCCCTGATAACTGGGCTGGAGTAGACGAGGGTGGATTGCGTCCTGCAGTAGGAGACAAAGCTGAGCACAGATGATGGCTTCGAAGAGTCTGTTTTCCCGGCGCGGGGAGTTGGTCACCATGGTGAGGAGAGGGTTGGCGTAAAGGAAGAGTGAGATGCCAGGAGGGAGTGGATTGGAAGTACTGTGGGTGGAGGTTTTGGATTGGAAAGGGTGGATTTCGAGGAGTTACTGTCTCTGTTACCGGGTGGCGGGGAGGGTTGTTAGGTGGTGGGAGGGGACTTAACCTTCCCCCGACGAAGACATTTTTTGCGACATCACCGACGAAGCGGGGTATTTTTTTACCCCATTCGAATTTCTCTATTTAATTTCGTAGAAATATGTTTTTAAAAAGAAAACACATTTATAGGATCAAGTTCTTTTAATAACAAAACTCAGTAAAAAAAATTGAACCGGGAACTGCACATCAGAGCTGCACATCAGAACTGCATAGAGAACAAGTAACACTGTAACAAGTACCCCTTAGATTTCTACCTATGGGGAACCGTTAAAGAAAAGGTGTTCAAAAGGAAGCCACGCAACTTAGAAGAAATTCAACAGCACATCAGTGAAATCATTCAGGTCATAACTCAGGAAGAATTGGCTTCAGTGTTCAACAACATGAAAAAACGGATTCAATTGTGTATTCGAGAAAACGGAGGTCATTTTCAGCAATTTCTTTGACTGCTCCCACATCTTTTTGTTACTTGGTTATCATTAATACACAAATTACTTGATTTGGAATCATTTGTTTTGATTTTATATTAAGATTAATAGGTGCACAGTCACTTTTTGAACACTCTGTATATAGAGAGAGAAGCGCATGAGAACAAATAAAAGCGTCGTTTTTTTCATTTCTTACTCGTCACTCCATGCATTTGCATGCTTTACGTTGCTAAATTAATTGTAGGAGTATACTAGAATACTAAAGAAATCATTAATTCAGAAGAACATATGATCTAAAGACAAAATAATTACAAAACTAAGACCATTTTAATAAGAAAAAACACCGACGTAGCCGACGAAGTGGGGTAATAAAATACCCCAGTGACGTTAAGGCCATTTTTTCATTTATATACATTACGTTGATCATCAGGCAAATCATTTATTTTTTACAAGTGTGTTTGGTACTTTAAACATGTAAAATATTGCCAATGAAAAATAAGTACAAATCATAAACGATTATCAAATACCTCTGGGGTATTTTTTTACCCCGCTTCGTCGGGGGAAGGTTAAGCGTGCATTATGGGGAGTGGGATGAACGCGTGAGGTCCGACGAGAGGGGAAAGTTGGTGATGGGATGAGCTGGACTTCATGGCTTTTGGGTCATGAACGACGGCTCAGACACGAGGATTGCGAGAGGGACAGGGTTGATATCGTCGGCGGACGTTTCATTGTGTTCCTCGGACCTGGTGGATGTCGCCACGTGTGAGGTGGAGAGGAAGGTGGGATCGGACCATTTTCCCATCCTGGTGACGTTTGCTCGTACGGAGGGAGAAAAGGTGGCTGATGGGAACCAAGGAAAGGATGTGGGACTGGGAGAGGGTGAATTGTAAAGGACATCAGGATGAGGTGAGGGAGGGGGTAGTGGGGCTGAGAGGTTCCCAGAGAAAAGGTTTCGTACCAGAGTAGCTATATAGTAGATAGTGTCGACTCAAAAGAGTATCTGTATACAGTGAAAACTTTTTTATATGAAAATATTTAGATTTTTGCGGAGATTGCGTTCCTGCAGTCCAAAAAATTATTTGAGCAGTTTTTTAAAAGTCAAATTTTTGCAAATTATTCCTGTGTTTACATACTACCGACATGAAGGCAGCATATAAGTAGTATGAAACACGTCGGATATAAAATAGAATGAATATTTGCCGACAAGCATCTTAATTAACCCCATCTGCTTCAGGCTTTTTCTTGTCGGTGAAGTATTTGGGGGTATTGTGCCATGTGCTATCGTCCCCTTATGGTCACTCATAATGAATTCTGAGCATAAAGAAACGCAAAATTGTTACGCAATATTGTATTCTATACTTGCATTCTTTATGGGCATGATCGCACTCAATGCGTTAGAATACAAAGCAAATCTTCTCGTTCTACTCCAATTCGTAGTGGAGTTATTCAGGGGTCTGTTCTTGACCCTATTTTATTTTTATTTTTCATTGATGATTTAGACTCATGTATATCCAACAGTTTGATATTTAAGTATGCTGATGATGCAAAGCTTTTGTTCGCGAGAAAAAATCAATTTTCTACAACTCTCCTGGCAAATGCAGGTCTCCAGTCAGACTTAAATGATATCCGTGATTGGTCTGTGAGAAATGGTACTCCTGTGAATTTGAGTAAATGTAATGTACCCAAAATAAAAGTCAGACACGTTCAATTCGACCACTTTCTTTCAACGCCAATTTTTGTGTGTCACAAACAATCCTACAAGCCCCACAAATACACGGAGGCAGAGCAGCAAGCTCATAAACATTACATTGACAAGACTCGCAATGACAGACTGTCAGACACATGATACTCTACAAACGTTTACCGCTCACTAACAAAAACATGCAACACAACACCCGGGTGAATCTGAGAAACTTAATAGACAATAAATGACAGTACACGAAGCCACATCCCCCGCAGATCTTAAGATCTCAAAAGTAACTAAATGTCTAAGGAGTCATACCGCCAAGGAAGAGCGGAAACACGTGCAGAACGGCGAGGCTGATTGTCCGAGCTGCTGATAACTATATCTGAGTCAGAATCACTTTCAGAGTTCACTGCAGGTATAGGGCGAATATCTCCAATGTGTCGATGAACTCCATCAACTTCAACGGCCCCTCGTGAAGTTACTGCTGTAACCCTTTCACGTGTCCATGTAGTTGTGCAATCCGGGCGACTAGGTTTGACAAACACCACATCTCCGACGCGGTAATCAACCAAGGGGATGCTTTCTCCATTCAAGATTCTTGATTCACGTAATGGGCAGCGGGGGGATCGACCATAGAAAATGTGATAAGGAATGCCGCCTGAATCCATGGGAAGAAAATTGTAATAAAAACACCATTTTTCCTTACGTCCTCATGCGATCGAGCGGCCATACGCTTTACAGTCCGATGATGTCGTTCAACGATCGCGTTTCCGGACGGCCTATGCGCTGAGCGATATTGCATGTCCACTTTCCACTGTTCACACACAGCTGTCAGCTCTCTCGACCTGAAACTCAGGGCGTTGTCAAGGAGAATTTCATGAGGTACTCCCAAACTCACGAAACACTTCTGTTACTTTAGCAGATATCGTAGACGCCTCTTCATTGGAAATTAATTTCCATATGGCGTAGCGACTAGGTCCACAGTCGATAAATGTCAGATAGCGTTTTCCACCGTAGTGTGTGACATCAATCGCGATCCGACCCCAGACTCCTTCAACAGACAAAGTTCCACGCTCCCATCGTACCGGTGAAGGATCAATTGAAGAACATGGGCTACATTCAGATATCACAGTTCTCACCTCGTCTCGGGTTGGGGTTAGGTCAGGATCCGCACAGTTTATAAGATGTATCGTCTTTTCAATGCCACAGTGAGTAATGTCATGAATCTGTCGTATCTTCTCTTTTCTTGTCATGCCAGTATCTCCATCAACAAAAGCACTCGCGACGAAAACAGGTTCTTTCTTCAACCATCGCTTAGGAACTCGCGTCAGTCGGTCTGCCGGATTTTTGTTCGTTGGGACAAGAATTGGATCAGGCTTGAGGTTACACTCTTCAATAATGTCGGATAAGATTGACAGTCTTCTGCGGACCAACACCTCACTTAGTCCTCGTGTCTTCACACGGTGATCATCGAAGATTATAGATCTCAGCCAGTTGAAAACAGTATTTGAGTCAGTCACCACTTCAAGTTGCTTAATATTCCACGACATAGCTAAGTTAACTCCTTTCAAAACGGTGTCAAGCTCCGCAAGATTTATATGAGCCACATCATCGGCTTCCGCAGCCAGCCATGCTCCAGCCGCAGCCATGGTCTTCCACAACACAGTCATTTATATGCAGACTGACACCGACGGCCAAGCTGCTGGCATCGCAGTACACTCGGCCAGTGCCACAGTCAGGAATGTACCATACACCTTTCACAGGATCGGAATTGGAAACTTGCTGCCAGATCTCACAAACTTTATGACGGACATCGTCAGTTATTACCGAATCCCAATCAGCATCACTAGACAACCGTTTCACATAGCTGCATGCAGGCCGAAGCCATGAAGCGACCGGAAAATGACCAATAAGTTTTCCGCAAAAACGGAAAACATCGCGCTTAGTCATCACATCGGTCGGCGCCTGTAATACGTTGTCACGCTTCCAAAAGAATGTTCCGTTGGACTCGTAGATGGAGAGTCCTAAAACTCTCGACCCACTCAACGTCTCAGGGGGCTTGCACTACAACCCGTATTGCCTTAGCAGTTCAACAACCCGATCAACGCTAACGACGTCTTCATTCACGATGATATCATCGACGTAAGAGTCAGATCCACCTTGAACCTCAGGATCAGAGGAAAGTACTTTATTTACAATGGCCGACATGATCTTTGGCGCCACGTTCAATCCGAAGCCCAGTCGTGTCAGTGCATAACGCCGACCCTTGTACTCTACAATCTGATACTTCCACAAGTCTTTGTGAACGTGAACTTGTAGATACGCGTTGCGCAGATCAACAATGCTAAGAGATGTACCAAGCCGACGCCACTTACGAATTTTTTCGCCACACACCTGCCTTTGGCCCGTATGACTTGATACGAAGGAATTCAACTCACGAAAGTCGAGAACCGGGCGCACTTTGTCCTTGTTCGTCTGAACAACGGCCATCAACGGTATCAAACCACCACTGTAAGTGCCACTATATTCCTGCAGCCAACCTTCTTCGATCCATCGCTCCACTTCTTGCGAGAAAGCAGTTTCCACATCACCGGCCATGGCATATTGGGACACTTTGTTCTTAAGGACAAGGTATCGATCAGCGTCATTCCATCTCCATGATACAGTCCAAGCCCCTTCTCTGAACACCGCTTCGAAGTCCTTATCAACAACTCTGACCTCGGGCGCACTTGCGACGGCAACAAAATTCGGGAACTCTACCCCTCTTCCATCTGCAGATACCGAAACACCACCAAGGATACTGATAGCGTCCATTCCGAGTAGCATATCGAATCCAGCCACCACATCAGATACGAGACACGACAGGCGAATCGAACGACCATTCACATAAACCACACAGTCAAGTGATCGCTCACATAGGACCACATCGCCGTTCATCATCATCACACTGTTTTTCTCCGACATCACTCTCCACTTCCAACGATAGTCTTTGACACAATTGATCTTAAACATCCTGTATCGATTAGAGCGGTCGCAGGACGATTGTTCACAGTAACAGTCACAACAGGAAGTTGCGCACCACAACTGAGGAGACCACCCGCGCAACGATAGGTGCCTCCTCTTACTCGTTTTTTGTCAATAAAGGACAGGCAGCACGTAAATGTCCTTTCTGTTGACAGTTGAAGCATGTCATTGTCTTCAGTTTCTCAGGGCAATGCTTCACGAAGTGAGTGGTACCATTACAAAAGGAACACAATCTCAGCATAGGCTTCGACGTCTGTCCATGTTCTTTCGTACCTGAAGCGACGCAGCCGATTTCACTATGACACACTGTCACGATAGTCCTCGTTCTTTCTAGTGTCTCAGTCAAGGTCAGATCATCAATGGCAGATGATGATTTCAATTGTACTTTTATTTCTCGCGGTAATCCTGATACAAAGGCGCATTTCAACCAGTCTTCATTTTCAATCGGAGATATCAGCTTCCCCAAACGTCGTAGATCTGATAAATATACATCTGGTGCTTCACCAACAACACAGCGGCGCGACATAAACGATTCATATGCAGAGAAAGGACTCATCGAAAATGCTCTCAGCAACGCAGATCGTAGAAGTCCGTAGTCTCCCTTCGTCGCTCTCTCCAAACCATCGTACACCGAATACGCAGGCCCTGACAGGAAGAGAGGTACAAAAGTCTCCAATTTCTTTACATTCTGTAATTCAGCAACCAATTCTACTTTGTTGACCCATTCGTTGAAGTCACTACTACCGTCAAACGCCGAAATGATGTCACTAAGTCGTAGTTGAGACCTTGCCATTGCCGTGATAGCTTGTACCCAAAATAAAAGTCAGACACGTTCAATTCGACCACTTTCTTTCAACGCCAATTTTTGTGTGTCACAAACAATCCTACAAGCCCCACAAATACACGGAGGCAGAGCAGCAAGCTCATAAACATTACATTGACAAGACTCGCAATGACAGACTGTCAGACACATGATACTCTACAAACGTTTACCGCTCACTAACAAAAACATGCAACACAACACCCGGGCGAATCTGAGAAACTTAATAGACAATAAATGACAGTACACGAAGCCACATGTAATAAAATGTACTTTGGTCGAAATAACCCTAAAAACTTAAATAACCCTAAATAACCCTGATCAATGCTTGGATTGTCTACAAATCCTGTGTTTCAAATTCAACAATGAGTCGAAGGAAGTCTATTCAAACTGTTGTTGATGAACTAGTCTTATCTGATATTGTAGGCAAAAAACGCAATGCTAATGATCAACAGACAGATCGCGGAACTGCAAATAAAAAACGGCGAACGTGTTCGAGCGGCCAATGTAATCGTAACCGCTCTACAACGAATTGCTATTACTGTGAAAAACCATTATGTGGTAAATGTTGTAAATCTATCTGTCCAAGTTGCTTTGTGACTGACGAATAGGGCAACTATGCATCTTTTTCTGAATTATACAAATTTTGTTGTATTTATATTGTTTTCATATTTTAGTACGCATCTGTACAAAGTGTGTATTCAAATAATTCATCTCAAAATGGTATATTTTAATAATAGTGATACTATT
Organism: Prostheceraeus crozeri; assembly: GCA_907163375.1. Lineage (NCBI taxonomy): Eukaryota > Metazoa > Platyhelminthes > Polycladida > Euryleptidae > Prostheceraeus > Prostheceraeus crozeri. Next base: position 11,430 of record CAJQUW010010440.1, read on the forward strand.
AGGTCATTGGAATGTGATAGGCAACAATTCTGGAACGTAGATGTTATAAAAACTTACAATGCGTCAATTGACGCATTTCGGCGTTCTAGGGATTTCAAAATTTTCCGCATTCTAGTGTTAACCATTTAGCATGTGAATGTTGTATACTCTTAATAACAAATATATCATCATCATCATTGTTATCACTTTAAGTTTAAGGCATCATTTTATTTCTACCACGGAAGTTTCTATTCGATTGCTCGGGCGACAACTTGCAACTGAAACCGAGAAATTCTGAGACATCGACTACAATTCGTAGCAATAGCGGCCTAGTGATTGTTGATGTCTTAATAGTGTATGCCCAGCAACATGCCTACAGTCCAATCTATTCCATACCTTAATTGTTTTCATTTTGTCATTCAACAATCCAACCAGACTTAATAAATAGCACAGCTGCGTAGTAAGTGAGGTCATGGTTAAACAGAATACGAATTTGGAATGGCTTCACTTTTAGGTAAATGTGTTAATCATTTTAGGGTTGCGAAGATATCAACCATCGGCATATGAAATACATAAAAACTCAATATGCACAAAAACACATGCAAGTTAACAGCAGATACAATATGACTAACTCCAAGTACTTCTTATTTAAACTATTCTGTGAATGGAGTGGAATTTTCATAAAAAAATTATTACTTTATGCTCTTAACATGTAGTTCTCCTAAGATTCAAATCAAAATATTAATTTTTACAGTTTTATTTTTATGCATGAAGCATCAATAGAGAACCCATGTTTTGTATAGAAAACCCAAGATTTGTGTCAATTACCCAAGGTCCAACCTTGCTAGAAGCAAATATCCAAATCTTTCTACAAAATGCAGATTGGCTTGCTTTGTGCCATTTAAATAGTGCAACTCTATACTCCTTATGGTATTCCGCTGTTCCTGTGCACAGTCGTAAAAGTTTTGTGCGTTGAATATGCTTATAATACTTGCAAAAATCAAAATTAGTGACGGTGATGATTTTTCCCATATCCATTTCGATATTTCTAGGAACAAGGTGAAGTGGAACGCCATGGCATCAATGAAGCAAAACAATGAATGAGGTCTTTGGAATGATGGAGTTGGCAGGAAGAATCGCCTTCGAGAGGATTAGGTTTCGACGCGTCATAAAACAGGCTGTACTCCGACAAGAGTGCTTAACTGACAACGGTTTTTTCACAGATAACATATAAAGCGTATTTTCATGTAGATCTGTGATACAGGGAGACCATTCTAATTACTTTTAGCCGATTGCTTCCCTATGATGTAATTTCTCAATGCACAATAATGCATGTAACTTAGTCCTCTATCTGAGAGGCGATAATTGGGCTAAATCTAACAAAAGTATTGATTTTGATTTTGAGCTGCTATCTGTGGTGACAGGACCAACTCAAAATGCAGAAAAAGTGTGTCTACGAGCTAGCTCCATAATTTGAGAGAATCTGAAAACTTTGATGTTGCGGTAAAGATTACGAGGCCGTTCGACCGTCCTGATTGGTTTAAGGATGGCTGGCTGCGACAGTCGAAGGACCTCACCAGAATAGATATCTATTCCGCAACATCACGGTTTTAAGCTTCTAGTCCGGCAGCCAGAGCGAGTTTCTGCAGGGAACGAGGCCGAAAATGAGAGTTTCACAGAATGATTTACACCCTATGACTACTTCGAATCGGTACGTCTGCCGAGCTCTAGTGAGTTCCTCTTCTTGTCAGACAGGATCAAAGAAAAACACGTGTAAATCCAATGGGACGCAAATTGCAGTTTTTGGCTAAAATGAAATTTTGTATGTTTTCTCTGATTAAACGAAAAGTACTATACCCAGAGTGATAATGTTTGGCATGGAATATCTTTCAGGTCATTTCCTTTCATGTTCATGCACTTCTGTCTATGAAGCTAAACACATTCAGATTTGGCGAGCCTCTTAATGTCGGCATACACAAGCATTTTTAGCAACTTTATCCACATTCAACCACATCCTCATATATATTTCCGATTAGATGCATGATAAAAGCACACGCCCATCATAGGAAATGGCCTGAAGATATTCCATGCCAAAAAATTATGACTCTGGGCTTAGTACTTTTCATTTAATCAGAGAAAACATAGAAAATTTCATTTTAGCCAAAAACTGCAATCTGCGTCCCATTGGATTTGCATGTGTTTTTCTTTGATCTTGTCTGACAAGAAGAGGAACTCACTAGAACTCGGCAGACGTGCAGATTCGTAGTAGGCATAGGGTGTACAACATTCTGTGAAAGTCTCACTTTCGGCCTCGTTCCCTGCAGAAACTCGCTCTGCCTGCCGGACTATTCTCCCGAATTGTGGAAGATAATCAACCAAGCCGATTAGTTGGTAGAATTGTGAAGTTATGCAAATGAAAACCTTCATGCACGACTTCATAAGATTCATGTTTATTCTTGAACAGACCTGTTTGAACTGACTAGTACGTGGGTCTGAATTTTCCGACCAAGGCTCATTCAGAAGCCCCCAGTCCATCCCGGGCCTGATTTAACCCTTAAGATACAAAGGTAATTTGCCACCTTTAAAAGACAAAAGGTGATCAAAATGATCACCTCGAAAATAAACACTGTTTATGCCCGATAGTTGATATATTTTTAACTCATCTAAATTATTTATGGCCCAAAGGATGTATTTCGTCGTATTTGAACGCTTTAAACTGCCGTCTAACAAGCCGGGTATTGATTGAGATTGATTTGTATTGAATCTGATTGAGTGTTGTTTTTTAATATCAACTGTAGTTTTTGCATAAAACTCCCATCAACATTATTGCATTAAATGAGCAAACTATCTTCAATATTCATCATCCAACAGCAGGAAATAACAATCCACGCACTAAGAGGCGCACATTTCTTATGAGTCTAGCTGATGAATTGGTGAAAGAAGAAATGGTGTTGCGACTTGACAGACCATTTGGACTTCCCACGAACATTGTTGAGAATTTGTCTCGATATACAGGGCAACCAAGTCCTCGTGCTGTTCGACGGCAAGAAGTTGAGGCTTCGAGTGAAAGACCCCGATGTGGCAAATGCATCAAGAGGGCAAACGTCCTCGCGATGCGAATCTGACAGCCTCGAAACGTGCAGCTTGTAACTTGCCAATTTACGGAAAACACGGAATAAAGAAGATTCTGTGCATTGACTGTTGAATTTTACTACAGATATTGGACACCAAAATGCGATTGATTCAAAGTTGTAATACTTTGATAATGCGTTGCAAAATATTGATAATGCAATGATGTTATGAAACATATTTCAATAATTGACTTGTTATATGAATTTCATGTAAAACAAAACATGTTTCATGAATCCGTTTTTTCAGTCGAAAAAGTCGAAAAAGTTCAGTCGATCACCCCTTTGTATCTTAAGGTTAACGGGAATTTTCAGGCTAAGGTTCGCCTCACCCAGCCTGTTTATTGTCAGATATCAAAAATTAGGTGCTAGAATTCTTACAAAGTATGTCTTAGATGATAAGGACAATACCTCATAAGCCAAGGTAAGTTATTTACAGAAGCGGGAAGCGAAAATGAAGGTGATATGAAATTGATTCAATTCAACATCAAGCTCAGCGGAAAACCAGCCGGGACGGAGAACCATATTCGTCGCAATGAACATGTTGAGCATATTCTATAGAGAAAGAATATCGCAAAAAGGTTTCATTGCACCGATATATTTCGTCGGCTCTCTACGGGATGCACTCCGGAATGACAAGCAAGGTATGATGTGAACACATGCAACCACAGAATTAGACAGGTCGTCTCTTCTTCTGTTTGACTAGAAAGGAAACATTGGAACATGTAACGTTAATGAAATGGCACAATCTCCTGACTGAATACCATAGCAATCGAACAATGAGCAGCCAGTTCACCATTAAACACGCCAAATTGTGCAAAGTTTCAGTGACTGTTATCAACCGGATCACACAGCAAAGAGACACAGTCGATGTCAAGTTCTACAGAAAAGTTTGTGAACGTATTTTCGTGCGCCTGCTAACTTTTTTTAAAATGATCGGAGGCTCCAACATTATCGAGAAAACTTTTGCGAAATGACCTGAATTCTTTGAATCTGAAGGAATCGTGGTGATCGGATCATTTTGAAGGAATTCACAGTAATCCGTAAGCGACGCACGACTATTTTTCCTATCTCTGCAAGGTATTAAAAGTTTCTTTTTGCCCACTTAACCAGTTCCAGCATGTGCCATCTGTTTGAATCAGTTTGCACTTCTAGCAAAGTGATGCGGCTAAACAATCTAATTCTGCGTGCAACGGTCAGCAGACAATCTTCTGACGCATCATGACATGATTGATGCGTAATGAGACAATGAAGCATGAAATACAATAAAAACATGAAAGTCAAGACTAATAAGAAAGTTGTCGAGGTAAGGAAAGGGTAAAAACGGTCTCCTTCTGGACGCAAAGGTCTGGGTTCGATCTGTAAATGTGCTTTACTTTACTTTATGCGGCATATTCATTGCTGAACTTCGGCCGACCCATTGGAGATGGCACGCCACAGTTTTCGCTCACGCATTGCGCCGTTCAATTCGTGCATGTTGAGTCCGGTCCATTTCATGATGTTGTTGACATACTGCGTCCTGGGCCTTCCTCTGCGCCGGCTGCCCTCCATGTTGCCTTGCAGGACAGTTCTCGTTAAAAGGCATCCTCCCTCCCTGCATTGATGACCGTAGAAGGAGAGTTTCCTTTTCCGAATGTGTCGAAGTAACATAGGGGTAGTGGCCAGTTGCTGGAAGATGCTGGCATTCGTTCGGTGCTCTCTGTAATTTATGCGCAACATTCTCCTCCAGAACCACATTTCAGCAGCTTCGATGTGTTTCTCGTCTGCAGTTTTCAGCGTCCATCCTTCCGCTCCATATGATAGAATTGGCCACACAAGCGTCTTCACTAATTTTATCTTGAGCTTTGTTGGTAGTGCCTATCTGCCCATGGCTTGTTCAGTCTGGTCATCTTCGCCTTAGCCATAGCTATTCTCACATGGACGTCTCCTGTGCAACTTCCATCATTTTTCTTGATAGAGCCAGCCAAGATGAAGCTTACACCCTCCTCTCTTCAGCAAAGAGAATCCTGGGGAGGGAGCACAGCCACATCCAGGAAGATGCTTGGCGATGCTGCTTGATGGCTTCCTGCCATTGGAGTCACCTTTCTTAAGCCGCGCTGGAAGGTGCTCATGTGCTCGTTTATTCTCTGGTCTCCTCTCGGTTCAGCCGATGTATCTGCTGTCGCCGTCACAACTGAAATTGTAGATTCCGAGGTGATTGGAAGTCTGTCCTATCGAACACATGTGGGGGACACAAATGAATCTCATTGAGTCTGCTGACCGTTGCATGTGTTCACATCATACATTGTTTGTCATTCCGGAGTGCTTCGCGTAGAGAGCCGGCGAAATATATCGGTGCAATGAAACCTTTTGTGATATTCTTTCTCTATAAAATTGTTATATTTTACACCATATATTCAAAGACATGAACAGAGTCTGTTTGTCATTGGTCTATGTCTTGTTAGTTGAGTCTACAATCTCTGCAAGATTTACCTTTCTTGATTGCTTTCAAAACATAGTTGAATTAGCCTTTTATGTTATATCTAAGTGGACATTTCACAATTAATGAGAAATATGAAGCGTCTTGTACTATGAGGATAATTTCAAACAAATTCAATCAGACAGCCGAAGCGTAAATGATGCAATTGACCTTGTTTGCATACCGTGACATGTGTCGCCGCATACCTTAATTAACATCGAACTTTCCCGTAGCCGTTTTGTTGCAAACTTTCAACCTGATTTTTATTCCCGTGAATGAAATTGGGGTAAAGCAACCACAATGTGTAAACACTCACAATTGGATTCGAAGATCTGACGCAAAGAGAACGAGCACATGTGAGATTATAGCAAATGAATCTCATTGAGTAATGCTTTCGGATCAGATCAACGAAGACAAATATAGACATCGGTTTTGTAACTCATTCGTTATCTACAAGTAAATTAGGATTCATGAATTCGATCCTTAGAAGCTTCTTGCTCATTTTGGTCAGTATAGTATTTTTTTTGGCCGCTTCGTCAGTTTCTACGTGTGTTCCTAAATGTATGGACGGAAATGGCTACTGTGACTATAGGAAGGAAAGCAACACCTGGCGATGCAAGTGAGTGAGACACGACTTGAAGTTGATTCTGTTACTAAGTTACTTAAAACTCTGAGTGGCGGAATCATGATCATTTCAGTGGAATTTTACTTTGTGGCAATTTTTATGATTTCCCAAGTTCATGAAAAAACAATTTCTGTAATTGAAAATGACATAAAGACAAATATTTTGTGAAGTATGTTTAGGTTTCTTGCATTAGATTTCAATAAAGCCAACATGTTTCGCCGTTGTAATTATGCTGTATATAACAGTGATGCTTTTTATATATTTGGCTTGAGGGCCCTTCTTTCGCACAAAACTAAGTAATGAATATAAAAGATCAAAAACCAAGTGTGTGTCATTGGTTCCCAATTTCTTTCCCTGAGGCTTGATCACAGGCAATACAAATGATGAAATTAGATGTTCGTGTATACAAGCAGATGTAACATCTGTGGATCATAACAGAATAAAAACTTCGGTGGATTCTCATGAGATATCTCTAAAAAATAACATAGTCTAGTAGGCCAATTTAAGAATGCGGAACATCAGCATAGAAATGCATGTAGAATGGTACATGAAAGACATAGATTAGATACTTACAACAAATGATTTGCGGGCCATTAAGATAAAAACGTGAAAAAGCTGAAAGTTTGAAACTAAGAGTTCAGGAATTTTGCATCCATTCATCAGGAAGTTTGGGTTAGTCTCTTGAACATATACGTACATGAATGTACTCTCAATTGACTCACCTTATCAATGTTATCCTTGTGAGATTGTTGCTGTTGCTATTCTGTACTTTTGTAATCCTTCCTATTTCGCCAATGCAATATAAAGTTTCTTGCTAAAGTTGCGATTTCATATTTCACATCTTTCAATAAACATAAAACATCTTTCTTTACAGCCAATACATTTATTGATACAAGCCCTCTATTTTTGCTCTGCCCTCTATCTATTGTCCGATGCAATGGTTCATCAGTCAGAGACACAAATTATAAGTCCTGTATTTTGCATATAATCCATGTTCCTTTCTCAATTTTGTCATTTCCTTTTCTCATATTCATTTACTGGCCTAAACGACACTTTCAGTAAAATTTAAATATCTTTCTGTCGCTTATCTTTTCTTCCTTGAGCATCTTTTCAATAAAATATTATCACAAAAGACGTCTGGATAGCCATTTTTCTGCATTTGATTCAAAGAATACTCATTCATCAAGACGTCTAATGCTTCAAACGACTTTTCTTCATGTCATCAATTATTTCCTTCTCGTTTTCAGATTCTCTCGTGTTCTTTTGTTTTTAGCAGACATCCAAAAAAATGTGACTCCCATCAGAAACTTGTGGAAATATAGTCTTTGGAATAAATCAGGTTTAAATCAAGTTTTATTGAAAGCCTGCATAGAGAGTCTTCTCATTCACCACGGCATACCACCAAATCAAAATTTGTACTTACTTTAGGTTGTGGAACATAGCAAGGACCTTTTCCTAGCAAGTTTTGTTCATTTTCTTTAAAAGTATGTGAAGATAAGTTGGTGAATGTCTGAGCAGAAGTATATTCAGTATTGCCTCTGATGTTCCATATGCATGTTCATGTTTGTGTGGTCATTTAAAAAAGACTTCGTATATGTATCTCGCTTTACACGAGGTTCTAGTTCTCTCTTTTCTTCATAGTACACGAAATTCTTACTTGACAAATTCAACCATACTTTGGCTTGTTGTCTCTGTAATCTTGCTTGAATCGGTGCGTAGGGCATTTTTCAATCTAGTTTACAACTCGAAAGCCAATTTGTATCACTTCACGTCGGCTGCATCCTCGCTCAAAGAAAAAAGAAATAGAGAAGTTTTAGAGAAAGAAATATGAGAAAGATTGCGTTTAAAACGAAGAAGGGTGCTAGCTAAATTCCAGCTCTTCCGCCCAATTTCTTTTTCAACAACATTGTATATTTCTTACCGTCATGGTCAGTAAGATGAATAATGAATTGTACAGTAAATATGTTTTTTTCCGCACGAAGTTAAGTAATGAATAACAATAATGAAAAATTAAAGCGTGCGCAACTGCTTCCATACAGAAAGAAGGGTTAATGTTTATTGAAAGATGTCATATATGAAATCGCAATTTCTACATTGCCGAAATAGGAAGAATTGCACAACAAAACCATCAAAAAGCAGCAGGCAAGAAGAATCACATGCAAGAATAAGAAGAAGAAGAAATTATATATATTTTCCAAATTTGAATTAAAAGTATAACATATCATAAGGAAGTCAGTAAGGAATGGCACTTGTGAAATCAATAAAGCTATTCATAACCAAAATTGACATAATCACAAAGCATTTCTGCCGTTAGCTCGTTCTGCTTAAGTGAGGCACGTTTGAATATAGTGGGTGACGTGTCTATTGGCACTTGAAATTTAGTAGGCGTTTTTGATGGAATTTTGTGATGGCAGTATTTTTCCATTGGCAGTTGGATGAAGAAAGTGATATTTTTGGCGCGTTTCAAAGTCTTTCGACTATTTGCACAGTTTCCGCATTAAACGAGAGTAGTACATAACAATAATTAGTGTAACACTAATAAAAACAAGCCACAGTTCATCGTGGCTCAGTAAACCTTTATGTACTTTTGTCATGTTCAAACGCCTTGAACAACTTTTGAACACATAACAAAAATGAATACTCCAATTCAAAGTGTCAACCATGTAACACCGAAAATTTCCATTTCTGTGACCATTGAGGAAGAAATTGGGGAATACACGTTGAAACACTTCTTGCTGATACATAAAACTTTAGCTTTCGTCTCATCTAGTAGCAGCATGTTTGAAGAAGACCACATCTTTATATTATGAACTTCTGATAGCAAACGCTCAATCGAATCGTCACTTTCAGACTTAGAAATCGGACAAGTCTCACGAATGTCGTCAGCATACATAGTAGTAAAAGTTTTAGATGACAATGGTTTGATGTCTCCACAGTATAGAACAAAAAGGAATGGTTCTAGCAAAGTACCCTGTGGAGCACCACTTGTAACGGCAACTGGCTGATTAAAAAAAGGCCTACCCAGCTTGACACACTGAAACCGTTTGGTCAAATAAGAACAGAGCACGGCAGAGCATATAATAATAATATCCGTTTTTGAAAGTAATGGAAATCACAAAATCACAAAAAATATATACAAAATAGATAGTAAAATAAGTAAGAATAAGTAAAAAAAGGATAAAATAAGTCATTTCAATCCTGACCGGTTTCACCTGCTATGACATGGGAAGTGAATTATATTGAACATCAAAAAATGACAGAGATTAAATTTACATAGAAATGAGACACATAAAAACATAGGAGAAATGATTACCGACCGTTAAGAGGAGGATTGAGCAATCTAATCATGGATTTTTGTTTTATCTCACGCTCTATGCGGCTGCAATCGTAATGAAGTTGATAAATATGGGCAGCCTCAAATTGTGGACTCACATTTTTGGCACAGTCGGCAATATGCTTGCTCACAGTTAAAATCATGTGCTGACGATGAAATATCTGCTGTCTGTGGACAGTTAGTCGATTGCAGAAAACATCACCGGTCTGACCCACATAAAAGTCCCCACATGACCTACATTTCAACACATAGATAACATTGCTGGAAATACAGCTTAAGTTCTTATTAATGTAAAATGTCTTATAACCACCGCCGAAATTGAAGATGATAGACCTCACGGCACCCACACCGTGGATCCCCACATGTGATGATACCATTGATGGTAGGCCGATAATTCCGCCTGAGAATCCTATACAAGGAAGGTGGTTGCCGATATGATCTGAACAAATTGTACTTATCAAAAGGCTTTCTTAATTGAAGACTGTTCTAAGCTGGTAAAATCGCATCTTTATAAATGTTCGGATTGTTCTTATTATGTGTACAAATAAAAGGAATTGTCCTTACACATTGACCACGTTCTATGTTATTGCAAGCAACTCTTCTATCCTTACCAGCTCGCGCGAACTAGCATTATTTGAGAATCTGGCTGATTTTTATCTATTTCAGTTTGAATTTTGTCTTTATGCATATACATAGATTTAATTAATAAATCATTCCTTTGACAAGCTTCTAAGAATGAAGTGAAACCGGTCGGGATTAATTCAATTCTCAATTATCAATTCTCAAAATATGCAAAGCTTTTAACTATAGCACGAGCGCTTTCTATTGCTCTTCAGGTGCATTTAATAGTGCAACAGATGACATAAGATGGTAAATGTTCAATATTTAAAATGTGCATAAAATAATAGAATACCTTAGATATAAAATAATAAAAAATACTCCGTTAAAAAATGCCCAGATCTTATATGTGGGACTTGTGACTTTATAAAGGAAGCATCAGACTACAATTTCAATGGAACATTATTCAAAATTAAATAAAGCATGACATGCTCAACACAAAACGCAATTTACGTTATGACTTGCGGTGGATGCTTAAATTATTGCATTGGTGAGACTGGAAACACAATAACAGAACGTACTCGAATTCATGAACAGCAAATTAACCTACCAAATTATAGACAACTCAAACTCAGTGAACATATTGATATCTGTGGACAAAAGAAATTTGCAATCCTTCCATTCTATAAAATGCACAAAAATGATCCCATAGCACGCAAATGTAAGCAAACCAACTCTGATATCTTTGACCTACATGCACATTTTATATATTGAACATATACCATCTTATGTCATCTGTTACACCATTAAATGCACCTGAAGAGCAATAGAAAGCGCTCGTGCTATAGTTGAAAGCTTTGCATATTTTGAGAATTGATTATTTTGCCGAATATTGAGTTGATCCATTGTTGTTGATAGTTATATATATATATATATGATAAAGAAAAACAAATTGTCTTTTCTCAACCGGACATGTTTCAGTGTTCATTACACCATCATCAGCGGACAAATCGTTAAAATAAAGTAAAATTCGCCTTATATATGAAATCACTAAAGCATGGAAATTGAATAAAATTAACAATTGCTAGTCAGACAATCCGAGGTAGAGAGGGTGAGATCCGTTCCGTTCGTTGGACAGGCATTTCACATCTTGCTTGATTAAAATAGATTCCAGAATAATGGGCAACTTGTACCGACCTATGACTTTAATAAGCTGCTTCCAGAGTCGTACCAACCATATGAACTTTTGCACATCCGCCTCAAGATTTTCTTAATTTTCATGGTACTTTTCTTAAATTTCATGGTTTTCTCAGGACTGTGTTTCATGCATAGAAATTTCTGTCAAGACAGGGTAACCTTTAAGATGCTCAGCGATGCGAGTATCAAGATGGCGTTTTGTAGCGCCGATGTACCGCATATTGCAACGGTCACAAAAGTATTTGTAAACAACATTCGATTTCAGACCGCTGGCAATCTTATCTTTGTTAGGAAAAAATCACTCATTTTGGAGGTTTTGAAAACCGGTTTGATGGTAGTGTTCGATAAACAGTGATTCAAGTCTTTGATTCTGTTTTTAAACTCTTTACTGCCTTCAGCAATGATAAGCAATATATAAATTATATTATATTATAGAAACAACAGTAATAATTTCACATGGAGAATTTCGGTAAAGAGAAAGTCAACTGAAAGTACATGCATGTATATTCAAGTTGTACAAAGAGTTGTTCAAGAGTTATACAAACTTCCTGATGAATGAATGCAAATTGTGGCACGTTTATGAATTCTCAACTCACGCATCCTTCTCTTTCAATTTTTCATCGCAACTCATTGGCGACCAGTGCGTGCGCAGCCCGTCATACATGAATTGCCAAGTGATTGGGAAGATAATCATCAGAACATAAAACGTGTACATGAAGAGCATGTCATGGTGACTTCCGACAATGCAGTGAATTTCACTACAGTCGCGAAAGGTCCGAAATCACTGGTTGTAAGCATCTAATCTATGTCTTCCAATGTACCTACCTCTCTGGTTGTATGCATATCGATGTTTCTTTTACTTAAATCACTTTCTCAACTTCCTCCTATTTTTAGTGACGTCTCATCAGAATCCACCATTTTATTATGTGATGATTCAACTTCAATATCTGCATGCACACGCTTGCATTTCATTTCAGCTTTTGTTTTACCTGTGATTAAGCCTCAGAGCGAAAATTTGGGAATCAGCTATAGTACACGCTTACCTTTTGATTCTTCTTATTCATTGCTTAGCATTGCGCCGAAGAAGGGCCCTCAGGCTAAATGTATAAAAAAGCTTTCTTCTAGCTCCGCCATGGTCGGAAAAGTTCCGCAATTGATGAACTATGCCGATGAACAGCATCTCTAAAATTCCCAGAAATTCGACTTTGCAATATGTTTGTCTAAAATGCATGTCTTAATGCCTATTTGGGTGACTGTCATTTTGCTAGACTCATCAAATCCAACTGAAAGCAATTCTTTTTGTCTTGTAGGTGTAATTCCCTTTGGTCCGGACAAAAATGCGAACTCTATACTCCATTCAGAAAATGAACGAAGAATGCTCCTCCTCAAAGTTTTATGAAGTTTTACAAAAGATGCCTGGGTATTTTGGACAGCTACAATCAATGTAAAGTGCTTTCTATACTTTTAGTAAAGCCACATACACTTTCAGCCATGCATTCTTTCATCATTGTGCTATTTTGGTCATGGAATTTGGACACCAAAGGACGAAAAGATAGACGCGAACACTTCTCTGCATTGATTATCTTTCCATAATCATTCTTCAGAATATCATGATCAGGTTTTGTGCTTTTACTCTTGATAACACAATAAACAAACAAATGTGCTTTTCATGCACTATAAATTCACAAATTGTTTCCTTCTAAGTCCCACGAAATATTGTATAGTAATTAATGCGTATTACTAACCAAAAATCAGGTCTTCTACAAACTGTAGGCCCATGTGATTTACATATACTCGTATATAAAGATAAAATCATCACTAGATTTTCAAATAAATATATTGCCGATCAATTTCTGTCAAGTAACTTGGTTTTTCAAGACAAACTGAAAACAAATAATTTAGATATTATACAACGAAATTACTCAAAATTCAAACATCATTAGAGAAACATTCAAACATTCAATAGAAAAATAAACAGCGCCCATAGAAATCCTATGCCACTCGACTGGATAGGATTTCTAAGGAAGTTATGTTAATTTCTCTATTGAAGCCATCATTGAATGATGTTTGAATTTTGACTAATTCCGTTGTATGATATCTAGATTATTTGTATTCACTTTGTCTTGAAAAGCCAAGATACTTGGCAGAAATCGATCGGCAATATAGAATAGAATAGAATTTATTCAATAAATGAAAATCATTTAAGTTACGGTATATCGTTGCATTAAGGAAAAATATACGCAGTCAAAAATAAAGTAGAAGAAAAATCACACAACTCTTGAATTTAAAGCAGTCGCACAACAGAATGGAACAAAGGAATTCAAACGTCTTGTAGTATTAGCAGAAGGCTGTAAGAGGCGATGAGTTCGGGTAGAACGTTGAGGCATGAGATCGTGTAAAATATGCTTCTGGTCAATACACGCTTCATGAAACAGTCTACAAGCAGCTTCAAGCCGACGTTGTTTTAAGTCAGGGAAACGGTTTGCAACCACAATTCAATGTTCGAAAGTATCTTGGCAAAGAACAAATCAATTTGTGATAACGATTTTGACAACGTTCCAGTTTGTACTCAAGAGAAGACGGCAAATGAACAAAAACGCATGAAGCATATTCGAGAATACTTCGTATTAATGCGTAAACAGTCAATTCATTGGAAGAGATGAGAGGCTTGAGTAAGCGAATCCCATACATCCTCTGATTAGCAACCTTTATCACTGAGTTGATGTGAGTATCCCAAGTGAGGCGGCTATTCAGCTGAACACCCAAAATGCGAAGAGTATCAACGTCCTCAACATCAGAATGCACGGGAGAAAAGCAATCATTAAATCTTTGGATGAACAATTTCTTAGATTTCGCGTTGTTCAAAGTGAGACCGTTAGATGTGGACCATTGGATCAAGTGTAAATGCTCACCGATAAAGTTAGTCAAATTATCTCTACGAAAAACTGGGATACAGTAGGCTAAATCATCAATGTACTTGATGATAGTTGAACTTGAATCGACCGATGACAGAGATGCGGCAACAATACAGTACAGATAGGGCCGAATAAAGAACCCTGTGGCACACCGGATGGAACTTCAACTTTTTTGCTGATTGAATCACCAATTCTCACCGCCTGAGTACGACCTGATAAATAATCACGTATAAGATGAATGAATCCCAAAGGTACGTCAATTTCAATCAGTCTCTGAATGACAATGTCATGTCGGAGTTGGTCAAAGGCTTTTTTGAAATCGCAAGATACGATTTGAACTCCCCCAATGTCATGCCTATCAAGGAGGCGTGTTGTATCGTCCATCAACTTCAACAATGCCGCCGTAGTAGAAGAACCCGGACGGCCACCGAATTGATTACTGCCGAAATGATGAATGAGAGCATTTTTAACACCACTTTGAAGAACAAGATATTCTAAGAGCTTTGCGGGCAGGGGTAATAACGAAATCGGTCGAATATGCTCTAGGTCGAAGCAGCCATGTTTGGGGATTGGAGATACATGACTGTATTTCCATCTCGTTGGTACATGTCTTTCGCTGATACACAGATGAAAAATGTGACATAGTGGGCCAGCTATCACGGGTGCTAGGACTTTGTAGACTTGAGTTGGGATGCAATCACTCCCAGGCGCTTTTGTGGCTTTAACCCTGTCAAGCCATTGTTCTATATCGAAACAAGAGAAATCTACCGACCACTCATCGTCTTCAAGATTTGAAAAATTCAAAGAATTTCCGCTGTCATTAGCGTAGACATCTTTGAAAGTATTGTTGATCAGTTCGACTGCATTCTGAGTGCCTCCCAGTTGAGTGCAAAGACGATAGACAGGATCAATAGATTTTGTGCCACGAACATGATTGGCCACTCTCCACAGGTTTTTGCCACCGTGGTTTACTCCATCAGCCCAATTCTTCTTGGCTTTGGTAATTTCAGTCTGAACTTTCAACTTCCAGTAATTATAGCCATCAAAGTCTCGACGAAGATAGGCATCCCACCGCCGTTGAATAAAAATCTTTAGTAATGGCGTAATCCAGGGTTTATCCTTCGGAGTTAGGAAAACAGTGTAATGCGGTATGAAGGTATGCACGAAATCTGACAACATCTCATGAAAAATATTACACTTGTTTTCACTTGACTCATTTGAATCTCTCCAATTGATTTTACTCATTTCTGACAATAACATATTCAAATTGGACTCGCGTACATCGTAAACACGTCTTTTTATACATCCTTTCAAGTAAGTGTCATTATCAGGGTAAGCTATGTAAAACGCAGCGATGATCTGAAGAAGCTACAGGAGCAGTAACAGTGATATGATATTGTGAATTTACATCTTCACTTACAAAAAATAAATCGAGTATGGCATTACCACGAGTTGCAGTCGTTACAAGATTCACCACATCCAAATCATCAGAAAATGAGCAGCGAATACGATTGAAATCCCCTCCTCGATGAATATTTATTTGAAAATCTAGTGCTCATTTTATCTTTTTTATATATAAAGTTAGGCATTTACATTTTGCTGTGCATTTTATCTATATATATATATATATATATATATATATATATATATATATATATATATATATATATATATATATATATATATATATATATATATATAAAAGTTCAAATAATAGAATTAATCAAAATGGTAAATAATATAAAACCAAAAAAAGCACTCAAGGAAAAGCCAGAAGTGCCAAGATTCCCGACCAAGAATATCACCAGAAGTGCCAAGAATATCACGACTTTTTCATGAAGACTTCCAATATAAAACGGATCAGGAAATCCCCTTGCAAATTAGCTTTATTTCCGCTAAGTTGGGATACATATTAGCAAATATTCATTCATTTTGATATCCAACTGGTTGCATACTACTTACATAGAGGAGTCATCTCGGTAGTATATAAATTGGTAAAATGTTGACTTTTTATAGAACTGCTCAAATAATTTCTCCGCAAGAAACTGAATCTTTCCATATTAAAATTTTAACTGTATACAGATACTTTTTGAGTCGACACTCTACCTATATATCCCTACTCTATGGCCTAAAGCTATGTTTAAAACTTGGGCCAAGGTTATTTTCACAACTCAAGTTTTTTTGGATCCTCGGTTAGAGCACCCAAAGGTCGAAGGTCCAACCATGCACAAGAACTAAGAATAGCCAAGTAAATCATCGTCATTTATGTAGACTACCGCAGTGATTTGATCGAACTATCACATCAAAGGGATGGATGCGAACCTCTAGATGGCATCATTTTCGTTCAACTGTAAGAAACGAAGTAAGCACATAAAAGTAAAACTTCGGCGAGTGCTCATTAAATATTGCTCTTCCTCATGTCTGCAGGTAAACTGTACACCTTTAAAAACAGCTGAAATGATCACAGAGAAGATCCGTAAATATCTGTTAAAATGATGACGTCACAACGTGATGAGTGATGACGTGACAGGTAAAATCCGGTCATGTCAGATAAAACAAACGTCTGTTTTCAAGGACTGTTTCAGACTGTAAACAACCGTGAAATTAGATGCTCATTTTATCTCATATTTGCGGTTTACAGTCTACAGTATAAGTTTAAATAAGGAGCTGTGTCAATGTTGAGAGATGTGAACTAGGCCTGCTGATGATTCCTGATATTGCATGAAATGGTAGCTAATCAGGTCTGTTCCTATTTTTTATCTGAGGATACAACTCAATATTTAATTATTCTATTTTTTCAACTACTGTGAGTTAAGAAGTAAGCGAGTCAAAATGGAATCGGTGGATGTGGAATGTTTAGATGTTTCTATTGAAAAATAGACAACCGAAGACCAATTTGGGTGATGCTATTAAGTCAGAAATTCGGAAATTTGTTCGAAATCGCTCGGCTATAGATATGCCGACTCATAAAATGTCACCTTTGCTGTTTATCAGAGGAGTCCCGTCAAAACAGATCTGTGTACTTTCGGACACCACCGGAGTCCATCGTCAGGCGAATGAAATGACAAAATTGGCATAGATGAAAATAATTTACAGGGATGAAGTTTATCACCGTAGAATGCTATGAAAACATGATAAGACCAGACTACTTCGACAAAATTAAAACAGTAAGATGATGCGAAATCGAAATAAAAGGACGGAAGAAAATCAAAGTAACTAGCTGTGAAGATACAAAACAGAAAAAAGGGGCACAAATCAAGTCAAAAATCCCAGGCCGCACTCAAAGAATGCTTCACTCGATTAGATGAATTGAGACGACGTGACCATAAGGACTCTTTCACAATTCATACAGTGGAAATTGATATATCAAAAGATTCTGCCTGATGTTCAACAAAATATTTGATCAATTTTTAGGAGGTTAAATTTTTGCAAATTTTTCCTGTGTTTATGTACTACCAACGTGAAGACACTATGTCAGTAGTATGAAGCCTGTCAGCTATCAAAAGGAATTAACATTTATTAACAGGCGGAATTAGGCGGAAATTCAGCTGATTATCAAGGAATTTTCATAAACCGCATTATGATGCAGGTGTTCATGGAGAAGGTGCGATCTTATTGTGTCTCTTGGTGGGATTTCAAGTGTTTCATTCACATTTTCATCGGCATGATTTCAGGATTCTCTAAATTTATGCATTATTTCTTGAATCTGAATGATATTGTCGACCCGCTTACTTCTTTTAATGTTAATTATGAACATTGTCTTTGATTGTGATATTTTGCTCACTCAATGGCAAGTATTGTGATATGATCGCGATTAAGAAAACACTCCAAGGCTGAGCATTAAAATAATAGCAACCAATCGAATTGCTGATTTAACAAACATTGCCTCTGCAAGGCTGTCATGACACAGAGGATTTGTAAAATACTATCATTCCTTCCGTATTGCTGTAATGAGCAGTCTTTTCGTGGCAATTTCCTCAACACTGCAGACAGTTTGCTTATCTCATGTGTGGCACAAGGTCTCAACTCGAATTCATTCAAAAAAATCGAAACTACATACCAGAGATGTGGAGACTCCGACTCCGGGTGGCAAGTTCATATCCCCTTAAACAAAATATCGACTAGTAGACGTCTTTCATGTCTAGTCTAAAACTGATTCAAAAGCGACCGTTAAGGTACCGTCTCGGTAACGTCTAGACAGTCGAGTAAAAGACGACTAATTATTTGCACCAGATGTCGCCTAAAATTCGTCTATATGTCGTTTATTGCACTAATAGGCCTGTTATCATATATAGGAAAAACAAATACCTACATAGAAAATTTATTGCTAGAAGTTCACACTGGTACTGTAAAGTTTGCATGAAAAAATTAGTCACTTCTTGTGATAGAGAATTCTGTCAAAATGTTTTGTAATCCAATCTCCTTCTTTTTCATCATTTGCGGCATTCGTTTCAGCGAAGTCCCTATCAAACCATGTACGCCTTCTAATTTTTCCGTTGTATCCAACTTATACATCTGAAATAAAGGAAAACATCAATTTAGCGGGACTATTCACGTCACCGTTACTCTTCATTTTGATAGGACTCCGACTCCGGGTGGCAAGTACATATAGCCTAGTTTTTTATAAAAATGGTAACCTACATCATTGATCATTAGAGGCATACCTGAACTTATCTTTAGTGATCATTGCTGTATGAATTATCAATCGTTTTCGATGAAAGTTTATCAACTTTGCACATCACTTGTTGATGTGCGCTTCACACGGTTTTTCTCCAGTCTCTACCAAGCAGGAAAATCCCTCATCCTTCTTCAAAAAATATGAGCACACTTTCGATTTTAATATGCACTTTAGAGGAGCCATCACCCACGATTAACGTGAGGGTAAGAGGTAGTGTTCTCAAGCAAACTAGTATTTCATTTTTGTCTCTGATGTGACCTTTGGTGCGTAGGTGTGATCGAGGCTAGGAAGGCTTGTCTTTTCTATTAATTCACCGAGTGAAAAGACAATCCATTTTTCACTATCACGGTTCATTCCCTCAACTATTACAAGCTTTGCATGCACAGCATTGTCTCTGTACTTTCGTTTGACGGAGAAAGTTGACATCAAGACAAAGACAGCTCTGTACGAGGATAAATAATTTGTTTGTATTATATTTCGGGTCTAGTTATATAGGCCGGAGTCGTCTCCGACTCCACATCCCTGCTACATCCACATTGCGGATTATATGAATACTGAGTCGTCATTCTACCTGTTGTACTTACTCTATGCACTCGGCCAGGAGATGCATGCAGCAGCGCATCAGCCAAACAGGCAACATGGATACAGAGTCAGAAATACTGATGATAAGACATTTGCCATCTTATGCATGTGAGGCGTGCATGCAACGTCTGCTACAAGAAGGACCACATTCTCTTAGTCAGTGATTTTAGGAAAGGGAAAGAGCAAATTTTCAGGTTTTTAGAGCATCTCTTCATTATGTATGTCAGAATGAGTCTTTTCCATTGAAATCTGTGTAAATTTGCAAGGAAAAGTTGCTTTGTTTGTAAAATATGGAATTTTTTGTATAATACATGCCGAATATTCCTTTTTATACTAACATGCATGTTTCAGTATGCTTTTCTATGCCCTTTCTTGCTGACATATCCTATCTGAGCAACTATGAATAAGTCCAGACGTCTTATTATTTAACTTTCAAACTAATTTGTGAAGATCTTTCTCTGAAACCACTTTTTATCTGCATAGCACGTCAAGCAACACGCACATTTCATAAGTGCATCCTAATGTGTAAACCAGGTCCTCATCGTGGTAACTGTGGTCAAAAGTTGAAAATAAGACTTGGCGTATATATTTACTTATGATGATATAGGAACTTGATTGCATAAGGTACAATACTTCACTTGTCCATGGCTTTTACTTGTTCTGTACGTGAATGAACGCACAACAAGTTCTGGAATGACGACTGATTAAAACTATCCATGTGAAATGATCAAATAATTGAAACTAGGCCATGAACAAGCAAAGTGTTTTGACTTGTGTAATCAAATTTTTTTCAAAACAACGCAGACCAAAAATTTAAGATCGCATACCGGTATATAAGCTTGAACATAAATATAATCGACAAGTTAGTCTAAGTTATTGAGAAAAATTTAAAAATGTGAAGAACATCACTCTGAAATTTAGAAACAAAGTTTGATAAAAGTTCAAGAAGACTTTATAATATACAATTAGAATTACGATCAACGAGCAAATATAAGCTTAAAGTTCTAGCGCAGCGTGGTGTAGGATATGCCCCGAACAAGCTAGAATCTGATTCTGAAAAATCTCATTGAGAAAATGGCTTCAGATTCGATCTTCAGCAAACATTATTTCCGCACAGAATAATACATGCAGTGGTTCAGTATAATCCAGGTAACCGAAAATGTTCGTCGGATAATTGTAATAATAAAATAGCCACTATGTGAGAAAATCTCTAAATATTTGGTGAAAATCTCTTTAGTAATTGGCACTGACTTAAAAGTAATTGTAAAATAAGAATTTGAGCTCTGAAATGAACTATGTTAGAAACTAGGGTTTAAAAGCAATGTTTTTTGAAATGCTTTAAAGCCAAGAAACATGATGTGTTATTGTTTGTTTATTTTCATACTATCAATTTAGGACTTTTTTTATAATTTCCAACCTCCTGAATGAGTTGTCAACGTCATGGATAGTTAGTTTTAATAGATGTAAATAAAGAATGATGAGCTGCAATTTCTGGTGTACAGAAACTAAATATGCCACATCAACGAGCTACATTCCTATTCACAGAATAGTTGTGTTTTGGCCATCAATATGACTGAATATTGGAATCGCTTCGCAAAATATCCGAACTTTAAGAAGTGACAAAGCATTAAAGAATGATGTAAACATTTATTGACATCAAGAAAACACTTTCAAGTTTATGAATTACATTCCATAATCAATGTGCAACTTACACGCGCACTTGCATGACAGCAACTGGTCACGTTGAATGTCAGATTCCACTGTCGATGCATGTCCCAAAGATTTTCAGTCTTCAAGTTTCAGAGGCAAGATTTCTTGAAAAACATACCAACTCTCATAGGAAATAATTGAAAACAAGGATTGTGTTCTGTGACACAAATAGACTGGTCAGGATAATATTTCCTTGTCTTGCATACTAAGCAAATGACATCACAATCACTTTAGTTAAAGTGCACGGTCTCATTATGATAGATACGTTTCTTCTTAGGGACTTTGTACTCAAACGGACAGGCTTATCCGAAGATGACAAAATCCGGTCGTAACTTATTGGCCGGCTTCCCTTGTATGAGCGCCGCGCTCGCCAGCTTGCAAATTCCTCCCAGTCCTCTTGGTCTTCGGAAATAGCCGCCGACACATTTTGGTGTTAATCGGCACTTCAAAGCGCAGTCCTTGTAATCAAGTAATGATACGGTTTGTATAATGTAAAACTTATTTCCACCTCTCATAATCGTAAAGTTGGAAAAATCAGCAGATATCAAAGACGAAACATACAAGAGAAACCCTCCAAGCACAAGATAAGGCATGTTTAGCCTTCAACGCCTTAATTTTCAAGATGACTGTGCGGGAGTTAATATGTCTGGGAAGACAAAGAGACATTGTTTGTCTTTATGGTAACTACGTGCAGACCAATGTGTGTTCATCAAAAGTTTCCAAATTCATTGATCCAATCAATCCTTTACAGGTGCCTCTTTCTTGCGTTAAGGAATATTTTATGTCTTCTGTTTCTGGGTTACATCGTTAATGCAGAAGTAGCAAGATAATTGATGTGAACTTTATGAGAAGAATATATGACAAGGTAGAGGTTCATCACGGTCATTGCAAAGAGACAAAGAAATTTTGGCAGTTTCTACTTTACTTCTCTTTTAGTTTCTTAGCAATGTAACTACATGTTCATGAGTAAATTATGGGGTACTAGCATTTTCGCTAGCATACATCTTTCGGAGATTGACCTTAGAGTTATTATTATTATATATAATTATATTATAAAAGTTATTATCATTTATAATCTACAATTAGAATTACTATCAACGGGCAAATATAAGCTTAAAATTCTAGCGGAGCGTGGTGTAGGATATGCCTCGAACAAGCTAGAATCTGATTCTGAAAAATCTCATTGAGAAAATGGCTTCAGATTCGATCTTCAGCAAACAATACTTCCGGACAGAATAATATATGCAATGGTTCAGTAAATTCGAACAGTAATTGGCACTGACTTAAAAGTAATTGTAAAATAGGAATTTGAGCTCTGAAATGAACTATGTTAGAAACTAGGGTTTAAAAGCAATGTTTTTTGAAATGCTTAATTATGGGAAAAGTCAGGTTAGTGCACTTCGAATGAACAATAATATACAATAAAAAGTTAATATATGCTTAATAAGTGTAGCCCTGAAAAGGGCTGTTGAAAGCGTTCACGCCGGTCATCGGGTAATATAAAAGAAATAATACTTAGATGGCGTACCGAACAATAAAACATATTTACAATCTTTATACAAGACATACCAGAAAAGAATAAACATAGAAGGGGTTCATCAGCAAAATGGCCAGCTAGGTCGCGTTTCGGGTCCTTTAACATTTTGTACGCTCAAACCCTAGCTGGCGGACCCCACACATGACTTAACAATGATAACACTCTTAAATGAAGCCACACAAAATACAAAATTCTCTGGCTGACTGCAAACCAAATTTAAACAAAACTAAAAAATGCTTTTTCAACAGTCTCTCCATACATTTGATTAACTTGCAGGCTTCATATCCGCGTTTCACAAAAACTTTAAACATGCTTTTAGCTTTAACAGTGGCATACGGCAGATGAGAACATATCCTAAGGTAACGAAGAACTTGACTGGCAAAGACATTCGCACCCATATGAAGAGGAAGAAGACTGTCGGGAAAAGTGAAAACAATAACATCAAAACAAAATTGCTCAACCTTATGAAAAACTGATGTATGTAAACCATCACTACAAATATTAAGCTTGACATCGAGATATTCTACTGAGGTGTTATCCGTCCCATTTCTCTCAGCCTTCAAATCCGCGGGATAAATCTTAGTCACCAAAGTGTCAAAATGTTTATAATTGAATAGACATATATCATCGATGTAACGTGTGGTGCAAGACATCAATCTAGCTAATCCGAATTTCTTGTTCGACACTAACGATTTCATAAAAACGAATTCACAGTGGCACAAAAACAAATCAGCTAACATAGGGCTGCAATTTCCCCCCATAGGAATGCCCCTAACCTGCTTGAATGCCAAGCCACCAAAAACAACGAAAACTTCCGAAATAACAAACTTAATTGCGGACTTCAACATTTCCAAACTAAAACAGTGATAACCTTTGTACGTTTTACCAGCGAAAAAAGTTTTATTAAAACCAACACAAAGAAATTTTCTCGATGTGGAGTTAAAAACTAGCTCCAGCAAGCTTAACAAATGTGCACATGTCTTCATGATTGAGGTTAGTATACAATGTAGAAAAATCGAATACTTGAATTGAAAAGACATTATTTTTATTATTTGCAACGTTCAAAAATTCTTCAGTAGACTTAATGCTCCAAAAACATCGGAAGCCACTATTCTTCTGTATTGCTTCACAATAAATTTTAAAAAAGTCTCTTATTAAGGAAAGACCCTTATTAAGAACAACTGACAATTGTGTACTCGTACACTTGCGCGCTCCAGCAATAAATCTAAACTTATATGGTGACTTATGAAACTTCGGAATACAAAACAATTTAGGCAACTTTTTACAATCATCCGAACAGTTTATACCAAATGACTTAACAAGTGAACAGTGACGGTCAACAATTTCACTGCTACCTTCCGAAGAAACAGAATAAGTTGCATTGCCGACAGGTACCAAACTGTTTAAATCAAAACCTAGTTCTTCCAACATGATGTTGATATACAATTTCTTACATATAACAGCAAAATTATTAGCCGCTTTATCGACGGGCACTATGACAAAATGATCATGCATACATTTAATGCTCTCATCAAGTGATCTAGTAGACGTAAACTTTCTTTCGAATACATTTTCACAATACTTTAGTCTTTTGATACGTTTACAAATGAGGTCTATTGTTTCACCCTCCCAATCATCGAAACGATCACGATCAATCTTGAACACTTTGGACATTTTATCAGCGTGGGTCTTAACACAAGTCACCAAGTCAGCTTTAGCCTTATTCCATGGCAAAAATTGAGGAATACGAAATTTAACACCCCGTGCCATGACATTCCTAAGATGAACATCATCTATCACATTCAAATCACCAGTAACAATATGACCGAAAGGAGCGTAAATAAAATCGGGTTTACTAGAACAAATACAAGCAGAAGTTGAAATATTAGATATGTCGGACAACGACAAACTCGATAACAATCTACTGTAATTGCAAATACGCAACGATATCGGTTTCACAAGCTTGTAAAATATTCTAGGAGGATGTGCACTTTGGACCTTGTCAGGCAAAAGACGGCGAATTCTTTTATTGCCAAAAACAGACGGAATATTCAAATACTCGATATTCCTACAGTCATACAAAACAACAATTACAGCCCTTTCACGATCCTTGTCGATACCGTTATTACTATTATCATTAAAAACATGAGTTAAAAAAGCTGACAAAACAATACGCAAGTCACCTGCGACACTAGACAAGTTCTGGAGCAAATTGCGCAAAACACTTCTTGAAAGCTTTCGTAAATAACAATAAAAATCAATAAAATCGCACTTATCGAAAAAACAGCGCAAAGAATCAAAAACAACAGTGCTATCAGGATAAGATGTCCGAACTTTTCTCCCAGATCGTCTTCTACCATGACTTCTTCTCTTTCGCGGAATGGGTGACGAATAAAAAGGCGTATTATTTACAGTATCATTAGAAACACGTCCTTGGCCAAGTAGTCTATCATTCAAACCCAAAGGATACACGGTATTCAAAGTTTTAATATAAAAGTCTTCCTTTACATCAAGCTCACGCTTAGCTTCATCAAAAGACATTTGTGAAGAGTCTACACAATCTATAATTTGCACACTTACATCAGAAAAAGAATGGCCGTTGCTGTTGAAATGTTTACAAAGGAAGGTTGACAATTTATCTTTACAGATTGAATGCCGATGCCCATTCAGACGACTATGTAACTCTTGCCTGGTCTGACCAACATACTGTACGCCACATTTCATACACGTAATTAAATAAATTGCGAACTTTGTCTTACAATTAAAATTACCCGCTTTATCAAATACAAACTTGCGACCGGTACTAAAAGAATTAAAACAATTATCACATTCCAGTGACTTACAGCACAAACACTTATTGCTATTGCACAAACTTGTATTGCTAACATTAGGTGGCGCTATCCACCTATTCGCACTAAACGAAAACACTTTAGCAGACATAATTTCCATACATTTGAGTGCCAGAGCCCCATAAAAGCAGAGACAACTTACAGAGGTTGGACTTGGAAGCCCTGCTATCTACACGATGGCTTACGCCTAAACAACTAAACATATAATGAATAAGAAAAGTACACAGGTCAGACAAAGCCTTCTTTAAAGCCAAGAAACATGATGTGTTATTGTTTGTTTATTTTCATACTATCAATTTAGGACATTTTTATAATTTCCAACCTCCTGAATGAGTTGTCAACATCATGGATAGTTTTAATAGATGCAAACAGAGAATGATGAGCTGGAATTTCTGATGTACAGAAACTAAATATGCCACATCAACGAGCTACATTCCTATTCACAGAATTAAGCATCTCTGCGATCGTTCCACACACATCTCTTCCCTTTTGTTGTCCTGTTGAGGTTTCTTTAAGAATGCTTCCTTAAGATTTATGGAATGCCAGGTTTCTATAATAATAATAATAAATTCTTTATTGTCATACAAAAGGCGGTATGCGCATTACATATAATTCAGAACAAGATATTGTGAAGAAAGTTAAAAAGTTAACGGTAAAATCTAATGAACGAATTAGAAAGACGTTTGGTAAACGCTCGCGGTTTCCTGAGCGGACAGGAGTTACGTGATGTAGGATGCCTTTTGTCGAACAATGCTTGTAATGGATGGTTTTGACTGGAGGTGATCTTGCTGAAGAGTTTATTGCATATTCGATCCCCAGCTGCGATGTAATTCTCGGGCATCGAGGAAGACCCGGTCATAATCCTGTATGCCCTCCTTTCGACACGCAATAGACGGTTCAGGTGACGCTTGCTGGCATTCGTAAAACACGAGAAGGTATAGGTCATAATTGAGCGGATCAGGGAATTGTATACATGTATTAGTACGTCGCGTTTGCACTTGGCTCTTCTCAGATTCCGTAGAACGAATAATCTTTTGGATCACTTCTGACATATTTTGGAAATATGATCGCTCCAACTAAGAGAACTTGAGAACGAGTTAACGGATGGTATACTTTCAGAGCCGATAAGAATTCGATTCAAAGTGAGGTCCTGCTTAGTAACAATATCTATCACACTATCAGCGCACACATCTCTCCCTAAACCACAGTCACCCTGATTCTACTGCAATACGACAACTTTCCGTATTGTTATTGCTCATACAGTTTATACATCTCAGTATCTGGTATTATTGCCTTGAATCACGGGGTTTATTAACACTAGAAGGACCGACCGGTCATTTTTGACTGCTGCTAAACTGCGAAGTGTTGTAGTTTCTATGAAGTTCGATATTCTGACTTAGTATGTATTGACTTTTCTGACAAATGATGATTAAAATAAATTACCACATCTTGCTAGATTGTTACTTTGCACTGATGCAAGATTTCCATCTCGATCTCTGTGAATGTCAGCTGTCCCTTGGGAAACTGGGTCATTATACTTGGATGATGATCTTGTGCCGGTTTATTGCAGATTGAAACACGTCTGCATCACAGACAGGTAAAAATGAACACCTCTTCAGTAGACCTATTGAAATCTGACCCAATTCGTTCTTCTACTAACATAGAAAGCTCCATCTTATTGTTCATGGTTCACTCTCATGAGCTTAGGATTCAGGACTAATGAATGTTAATACCAAAGGAGAAATTTCATTTTAATTACATGTGCCGAAAGTAAGGCACAACTTACATTAAGTGCAGTCACTCATCTAAACCTTGATATAATTTAAAATTTTGAGTCTTTGAATTTGAATTTTGATTTTAAACGGTCAAATTAATGATGTCTTAGTGTGTAAAAAAGTGTTTAGTGTTAGTGTTAGTGTTTAAAAAAAAATCTTTAACCAAAATCTTTAACCGAATTTTGAATTGTGGCCAGATACCCCATGAGTGGAGAAACGCAGATGTAGTAGTGATTTACAAAAAAGGCTGCAGTAAGAACATAAAGAACTACCGACCAATAAGCCTTCTAAGTCATCTGTACAAAGTCTTCACCAGAGTTTTACAACGCCGGATTAAACAGACATTAGAATGGAATCAACCAAGAGAGCAAGCTGGTTTCCGGAAAGGCTACTCAACAATTGACCATCTACACTCGATAAATCAACTGATTGAGAAGTATACAGAGTATAACAAGACTCTCTATATACTTATGATCGACTATGAAAAAGCTTTTGACTCTGTTAGCCACACAGCGATGCTAACTACAGTAAGAAAGCAGGGAGTAAGAGGGAAAATTTGGGGAATTTTAAATGAGATACATAGTGATGCAACAGCTTCCATAAAGTTGGAAACAAGAGGCCCGAAATTCCTCATTGAACGTGGCGTTCGCCAAGGAGATCCCATATCCCCAGTCCTCTTTACGGCAACATTAGAGGACATATTCAGATCATGTCACTTCCCTACAGACGCAGGAATAAACATCGACGGTGAACGTCTCATGAACTTGAGATTTGCAGATGATATTGCCATTTTTGAGGATGACGCGACTTCCATGCAAATAATTGTAGATGAGCTAAATAAGCAGGGGAAAAAGGTCGGTTTAAAGATAAACAACGAGAAAACAAAAATTTTGACAAACGGCCAAAAGAGTTTAATCCACATCAATGGACACGTCATAGATTATGTCGACGATTTTATTTACCTTGGACAGAATATCTCCTTTCAAGCCCGCCAAGAACAAGAAATCCTAAGAAGAACACAAAATGCGTGGAAGTCCTTTTGGAAACTCAAGCCCTACTGAACATCACGAGGTATAGAGATGAAGAATAAAAAACGTTTGTTCGATATGTGCATTCTGCCTGTCCTGACATACGGATCCCAAACCTGGTCTCTAACACGATCACAAGAGAATAAACTCAGAACAACACAGCGAGCGATGGAACGAAGGATGATTGGAGTCACTCTGAAAGACAAGGTTAGAAACGAAGAAGTAAGGAGACGAACAGGATTAAAGGACGTTGTGACAGAAGCGAAACATCTCCAATGGAAGTGGGCTGGTCATGTCATCAGGCGACCCGATAACAGATGGAGCCATAGAACGACAGTATGGATACCAAGAGAAGGGAAAAGAAACCGTGGAGGACAGAGAAAGAGATGGAGCGACGAACTCCAAATGAACTGGCGGCTGGCGGCTGGCGGCGAACGATCGTGCGACATGGATTCGTATCACAAGGGAGGCCATTTTCCGCAAGGATGATAACGGCTAACGTAAGACGTAAGTAAGTGTCTTAGGAAATCACTATAATGAGAAATTCTCAAAAAACAAAGGCACGTTTTTAAATCAAAAACATTTTCTAAAACTGTGTTTTTAAACATTTATTAAAGCAAACATTGTTTCTTTGAACCCTAGTTATGCTCTATCTCAGCTAATTATGTCATTT
Source organism: Prostheceraeus crozeri (assembly GCA_907163375.1). Taxonomy (NCBI): domain Eukaryota; kingdom Metazoa; phylum Platyhelminthes; order Polycladida; family Euryleptidae; genus Prostheceraeus; species Prostheceraeus crozeri. The sequence continues at coordinate 40,456 of CAJQUW010010440.1, forward strand.
TTAGTCATTTCAATTGATTCAGTAAAGAAAGACTTGGATAACATTTTCCTCATAAGTTGAAATCAATAAAATAATATCATTTTTCAGTCTTTCTGAGCACAAAAATGAATATTTATATCGAAATTTATTTCGCTGATCTGGTCTCATTAATTGAGATAGGCAATTGATTGACAAAGCCAAATCAGCGAATTATTCAAACACAATTCATTTATTTTTGCGCGCAGACAGACTGAAAAATAATAATATTTTGTATAATTTGTATAACATTTCCTGGGTATGACACTAAACTGCATCCGTCATGTTTACTGAGTGGTAGCACCTTACCCCAGAAAGGGTCCGGTGGCGACGGATATATCCCTACTGGTAGATATGGTTCTCCAGCTGCATGAAGGGCTACCTGTGGCTCTTAGCCATCACACGGTAAGAGAAGGTAGCTCTGAATTTAAATCTCCCTGTTGCCTTGTAGGGTATGCCTCGTCAGGCAAAGGCTGGAGATGGAAACTTCGATATCAAACCTTGTGGGTCAGCCCGGGCAGCGCCACCCAGAATCTGTTCGAATGAAAAATCTGTTATGACAGATCAGACAATTATCGATAATGCTACCGCGTTCGGGGCTTTAACCGACGCGCCGCTCAGTCAGGCAACGGCGAGAAGTATGCGAAGACCTGAATATCTAAGAATACGTATTGGTAGTCTCAATGTTGGCACTATGAATGGAAAGGCCTCTGAAGTGGTAGAAATGATGTAGAGACGGCAGCTGTTAGTGCTTGGAGTACAAGAAACGAAGTGGAAAGGAGACCGAATGGGGTAGGTGTGATTCTAAGTGAGGAGCTCAGTGAGAGAGTGGTGAGAGTTGAGAGATGGAATGGAAGGATAATTGTTGTGTGGGTTATCGTGCATAGGCAGATTTTCTGCATTGGGTCTGTTTACGCCCCTCAGACGGGAAGAACCTTTCTGGAGAAACAAGAATTCAGAGATCAGAGAGCATTTTCCGTCTTTCGATTTCAAATATCATTCAAAATAAAAATTAAAACCGTCGGTAGCACATCTTATCCTGCTTCATCATTTTTCTTTTGAAAAACTTGAATTTCTAGATTCTTTGAATCTAGAATGGGATGCGACTGTTAATGTTAATTGATTAACGTTCTGATTGATGTCAACCTTTGGTCTGTGCCACAGTTGAAAGGCAGAAGCATTGACTGGGCTTTGAAATTAATGTGGTCCGGCTTAAAATAGCTTCTTTAACTGTTTTGCCAATTGGTTTCGAGTTTAAGTTGACTTTGCACTGCCCAATACTTTTGATTTTCATTGAAGCATGCAGCCGTGAGTGTAAGGTCACACGATTTGCGTCATTCTATTATTTTTCAAATATTTGACTAGATTTTGAGAGACGAAGAACACTATCAGCATGGTTTGACGCAACTTCTTATTAGAGAAACTTAGATAGTTTCCAAGTATCGCGTTGCTATTGATGTGTATAGCTGTGTGTGTCAGACTTTTCATTTGACAGTTTATAGTTCTCATGTTTGACATTAAAATGCGCGAGTGCATAACATTTACTGACATTCGGTGACTGAATGAGACCATCCACCTTGTAAATGATAGTCATGATTAATCTTATGAGACTTCTTGTGATATTCGTGGCAACAGTGAGTCTATGGTCTCCGTCTCTTTCATATGAAGCTTGCTCGTATCCAGCAGATTGTTCATCATGTTTGATGGGCGAGTGCGTGGAGGATTATTATTCTAGATGCTTTTGCTAGTGAGTATAACTTGCGTTGTTATTCAAACAAAATTCTCAATAAAGTTTATCAAAACCAGGACATCACCATTCAGTGCATTCTGTTTTCTTTCCAATTAGCGAAGATTAATGCTCCAATAATCAGTCAAGGACTTCTGTCCTCAGCTTTAGTGGTTGTGATAAACAAGAATGGATGCAATTTCAATGGATAGCAGAAAAGCAGCACTTTTTCAAGACGAAGTCATGCTCTTAGAAAACAGGAGTACGATGGTCTGAGTTGGAGCACAAATCCGTCCAACAGTCTGAAATACCGTACTTCAATGAATGTATCTTGGCTAGCAATGCTGCCATGGATCCAATCGTCTCCATGGGAAGACAAAATGTCTCATGTAGGCTGCCAAATGTTGCTAATAGGCAGTGCTTAACGCTCTAAGTACCGCGAAAAAGCAACATAAATTTGTGCTGGGTCGCTACCATACCCAAAAGCAGCATGCGTGTTAAACATGTATCCTAACCGAGGTTTGTTGCAGACCCATGATGAATTAAATACGAGATCTTATAGGAAATATGGCCATTGAAGTTTTAGGCAGTCAATGAATGGAGATAGGCAAAGCAGCAACGTGTAGGCCTGCAACTAAAGACGAAGTTTTTTGTGAGTGTGTCAGGGAATTTTGTAGGAGCACAAGATTTGTTTTGCCTTTCAAATTCTTTTTTTAGGCCAATCTGCCGGTGAATACCTCATCACACAGTGTCAGTGGGAAGATGATAGGGGCATGAAAAAGCATCTTGAAGCCCGTTACTTTATATGGGCCTACTGCTCAGCTCCTCAGGATTTTAGCAAAATTTGTTAGCATACATAAGCAAACGATGCATTCATGAGACTTTATATTAAGAGCATGTTGATTTTACAACATCCATAATCACAGATCTGTACTATGAAATCATCGTGAACTAATAAAAAATCCACACTCTAAATACAGCAAGTCAAATTTGACTCATTCGGCCGTTCTGTGGCACAGATCGATGTCTATGAGAAAAAATTCAATGTCATGCCTTTGCAACAAATCATCAATAGTAATCTTTAGGAAATGTCATGTAATTGATATTAGGCTTATGGTCATTCATGATCACAGAATTAAATCACTTTGAAAGAGAATTTGAATTGAAAAATTGAAATTGAATTTGAAGAGAAAAAACTTTGAATGAGTGAAAAAATTGACTCATCGCAGCATTTATTGTTAGTAATGGTTAGTTTTTCTTCTAAGAGAATTCCAAATATCACTGAAAATTTATCAACGTCTCAGCAAAAATAGCAGGCAGGCTTGAAGTCAAATAGAATTGATGACGTCAGTTAAAATCAATCAATAATAAAAAAAGTAATTTCATTTCTGGGAGTTTCTATCTTCATATTGTACAATGCCGCTAATGTAAAGCGCCCACTGTAAAATGCATAAAAACTGACAGATGCACTTCGCAGTAGAGGTTCTTCACTATCAGAGAAATTTGATTGTGTCATATTTAGAATGCAGTTAAAGGTCAAACTAACAGTAAAAACGCCATAACTAGGCCCAATTTCAAACCAGCTTAGTGGAGAATTTTTAGATCAAATTTTATGAATTTTTCAGGTCCAATCTTATTCATTAATTTCAATTGCACAAATCTGAAATTAAAGATTTTGGATTTGCACCAATCCCTGTTTCTGCGGTCATTTATGTTTCCATGTTTGTCAAAAGTTATAATGAAAACACATTGTTTCATTAGTTGGAACCGGCAATGTGATACATTATGCAATTTGGAGCATTTCTGCAAATTGTGAGTTTTAAGCTTGTCATTTTAAACTTGTATATTTGTAATCAATATTATTTTGCAGCTGTTACAAAGGATTTAAAGGCCGGGACTGTGCCACAGTGGACGCCTCTCAATTCGTGAAAATATTGAAGGCATACATAGGAGAAGAGAGAAGAAGGTAATTCTTGGCATTGGTCACTGAATTCCTCACTTTTATCCGTCCTGTCAGCATTCGACACGTCACATGGTTGTCAACATTGAAATTGAACTTGAATAAATGCGATCTGATTTCTGATGTGTTCTTGATTTCGCAGTCAGTTTGTGCGACAAATCATAAAAATGATTAAATTAAATTAATTATTTAATGAAAAGTAATTAATTACTTTTATTCCATTTAATGACCTCAAATCTATGCATTGACTATTACAATTTTGAATTTCGGATTTCTGTCTAAAATGATTTAAAATATCCATTTGCCAACTTGTTCATTGATGGGTTCTCAAGCTAGAATGACGGACGACGGTTTATGGCTATCTGTTGAGCTGAGAATTCCATGTGAAATTGACGGGCATGAAATGGTGCACGATTGTCCTCCAATGCCGGGTAGAAATGCATTTTAAACTCATTTCAATCATTTCTGTGACCTCCAAAGCCATCGAGAGTGAAATAGTAATAATAATAATAATAACAATAAGTGTTTTTGTTTCACTATTGAAAATCGACGCGCAAGTTGTCGATGTGCCTTGAAACCAAACTAATTTGGTCCAAAATTGCTTGCGAGTCTTTCTTTCAAAAGGCAAAGTACGACTTTCTCTAAACAGAATAATAGAGTAAAAACGACCAATATGCCAAAGGAAATTATCTATATATGCAACATGTATCGGAGAACCTGCTCCTTCATCAGGCGATCAATTTATGATTAAAAGACGCATGAAGATCGACATACCAGATAGATATCTCACACACCACTAACATAAAATCAATAGAACCGCAACTAGGACAGCATGCACTGAAATTATCAAAATGCGCAGAGACACATAAGTCAAATCAATGCAGCATTGAAAGTAGGTCTAATTGAAATACTGAGCCAGTCAGCCGGTATTGGAGATAAAGCGAACGGTGGGCCTCCACGCCAATATCCCAAGCAGTCGACGAAGAATTGACTGCGCCGACTACTCAAAGTAGTGGAGAAGAGGCCCACCCAAACAGGCTTCGCTATAAATTATAAACATCATATCAGAAAAAGACTATAGTCCACATATGGGGTATTCCAATAAATGCGCTGATTGATATCCTCAGTTTTGTACTACGAAACAATTCCTTTCATTATGAAGGTTGTTTCTTTAGACAGAAAACAGAATTGGCAATGGAATCCAAAGTATCACCAATACTCGCTATACTTGTTATGGATTATTTTGAGCAATCAACTATTTTTCAAAGAACATTGAACAACCCATTGGTGTATCTACGTTATATTGATGACTGTGTGGCAATCGTCGATAATGACACGGATTTTTCAAGGATGATGACTCAAGTGAATTCTCTACATCAAACAATTAAATTCGAATTGTGCGTTCCCAATGGTGATGATGGATATTTACCTGTTCTAGACACAGCCATTAACATAGAAGCAAATGACAATCTAAGACATAAATTCTATTGCAAAGACGCAAATAAAGGAATATTTATTAATTCAATGTCATCTCTTCCATCTTCTGTCAAATCAAATACAATGATCGAGGAGTTTCGACGAGTTGATAACCTCAGTTCCACGTCGATGGATAAAAGAATAGCCAATGAACATATCCACAACAAATTATTGAATAATGGATATTCAATACAGAATGTAAATAAGTGTGCCAGACGAGCAAAGTATTCTCGCCGAAATCGCAGCAATCCCAAATTCAACGAATCCTGTATTATGAAAATTCCTTTCATAAATGATAGATTCAATTATCAGCTCCGTCGAATAGTCGCCAAATCAGGACTCGACATTCGTGTTGTTAATCAACCATCTTCCAACATTTCTCAACAATTGAGAAAATTCAAACGTTATAAGAGCTGTTCCAGACGTAGATGTATCATCAATGATCCTAAATTGTGCAATGCAACTAATGTTGTATACAAAGGTCTTCGTCGGTTATGTGGTGCTTTTTACATCGGCAGCACTTGACGATTCTTTCACGAAAGAAAGAGAGAGAGAGAGAATCGTATATTTTCATGAAATGGAAATCGTACATTCAAATACATAATAGCGCAATGATACTCAAATTTATAACACAGAAAACTGAATCACTGTTCTGAGAAACCAAAGAAAAATAAATAAGTAAAATAAAAATATGAACAAATTACGGAAATAAGTTATACATGAAGTTACAAATAATTGACTATACAAAGTTTGCTGTTGCACAAAACCATGGGAAAAATGAGTTCAATCTTCTGTTGGTTGACGAAAAAGGCATACAAAAATGATTCGATCTCGGGAGACGTTTTGGAACAAGATGATGAAGGGGATGGTAAACTTCAGACTCACATTTGAAAAGAAAACTCAGACCTCGTGTCTGCAAGACAGAGGAGAGTGATGGAAACTTGTCACACGTACATCCTCGACCACAAATCAATTTATGAGCACGGTTTTGAAAACGTTCGAGACTCAATAACAATCCCACGGGTAAATTTCCGAAAGCAGGAGAAGCATACAGTATAAGTGATGTCACAATGGAGTGATACACAATTATGAGTTCGCCTTGTGATATAATCGGTTTCAAACATCTTATGATGTAGAGTCTACGAGCCGCGCGCTTCAAAATGTCACAAATTTGAATGTCCCAGGACAATGACTTCGAAAACATGAATCCGAGGATGCAGAGCTTATCTCTTGTTGAGAAGACAGACGTCGTAACCTGGTTTTGAGGCAGTACAGATCGCTGAATTAACATTTCATGCACTAACGAACTTTTCTTTGATGTATGCCGATGTCAGAAGCTGTTGAGATGGCGTTTCGATGCTTTCAACAAGTGTGATGTCATCCGCGTACTTGACGCACTGAACCAAGTCAGACTCAAAATCAATGGAGCCCATAAAGGATGCGAACAGCAGTGGTCCGAGAACCGATCCTTGTGGGACGCCTGAAGTAGCAACCACACGTCGACCAAAGTTATTGTCTATTCTCACACTAAAGTTCCTTTGAGAGAGGTATGTTCTCAGCCAGCGCAGAAACCCGTGGTCGAAATTCAAAGTGTTGAGGTGGTTTAATAAGCGGTTATGCTGGATCATGTCAAATGCTTTGGACAGATCCAAACATGACACGCGAACTGCGATAGTCCTTTGCGAATCGAGAGCCGAGGTAATATGATCGTGTATCGCAACTAAGGCAGTGCTGGTTGAACCGAAAGGCCTATACGCATGCTGGTTTGTTCCGAAATGAGCAGTAAGACGATCTTTTATACCACCCATGACCAGGCGCTCAAATACTTCACTGATTACCGATGTCAACGATATAGGACGGAAATCCGCAACCGTCGGTCTGCTTGTTTTAGGAATCGGTTGTACGATGGCCTCTTTAAAATAAGCAGGAAAAGTTCTTTCTTGAATTGAGCGATTGAATATTCTGCACAATGGCTCGCACAAAAAATGTGCACCGGTCCGTAACAGTCGAGGAAAGAAGGAAAGAAGTCTGGTCCAATACTTTTCCGGGGATTAACGTGAGTCAATTCTCTCACAACCTCGTAGGGATAAATTTCAAAATCCCAATTTTCATCTCGTATTGTCTGAAGTGGGACGTCGTCTGAAGTATTGAAGCTGTTTTGAAAAACAGATGTGATGGCATCTAGCAATTCACCGATATTATCGTATTCACTCTTCAATCGATGGAAAGGATCAGATGAGTGCGCTCCTCTCACTTCGTTCACAATTTTCCACAAGCCCATGACATTTTGTTTGTGTTTATTTGCCCACTTTTTCTTTGCTTTTGGTATTTCCTCTTTGACTTTTGATTTATAGTGTCTATACATGGACCAATCCTGTTTTCGAAAGGCTTCCCAGCGCTTGTTAATTAATAGCTTCAAAAGAGGTGTAATCCATGGCTTATCATGAACTGTTAAATACACCATTTCACAAGGTATCACAGACAGACAATCATATAGCAACACATAAAATTTGTCGCACATAACATCTACAGATTCTGCATCAATCAATGAAAAATCGACACGAGAAAGACAACACATGAATTCATCAAGGTACGACTTGCGGAAATCCCAGACTGGAAAGCATCTCAAGATTACATTATCTGTATGATGAGATGATCTTAGAAAAATAGAATAATGGTCTGAGTTACCGATTGGAGAACCAATGGTAGCGGATTGCTCAAAAACGTCACTAAGTTCGACATCAACGAAAATCTTATCAAGGATATTGGTAGCTCTTGTTAGATCATGAACTTTACTTACAAGTGCATATCCCTGCTCAAAAACAGCAGAGGAAAAATCATTAAAATCCCCACCTACAATAATGTCGTAGTTTGGATTACAAAGAAGCAAATGATCAAATTCATCCACAATAAATTCAGAAATTTTCCGGTGAGCATCTTTGTTCAAACCAGGTGGCACATACATGACGCAACAAATAACAGTACGAGATCGAAAATTCAACAATACAAATAGAATTTCGCATGATGATGGAGCTCCATGAATGGGTAAATACAAAGAAGATTCAATATTATCATGTACCCACATACATACTACACCTCCAATCCGGTGTGAACGATCTTGACGATATAATGTGAAACAAGGAATGTTCAGAATACTGTCTGGGATATTATCAGTAAGCCATGATTCAGTGATCATAAGAATTCCTGGATTTATAGCATTAAGTGTGAGACATAGATCATCAAATTTTGGTAAAAGTGAGCGCACATTACATAGTAGAATGGAACTGTTACTTTTATTTTCTGTTCTCGTCTTAAAACCATCTATCGAAAATTTTGACTCTTCAGCACAATTCGATTTCCATGTATTACAACATTTTCCCCATTTTGACGACGTTGTTTCAACTCAGTTCGCAATCTTTTTTCACATTCCTGCTGATAAGGAGTGAGATCCTGATGCACAAAAACCCTCGAAAAGTTTTCAGAGTTACGAAGGCCTTTAGCACTCCTCAGGATATCACTTTTCTTGACAGAGTCGTGAACACTTATTTTGAGAAGTCTAGGCACACCGCTTCGAGCTCTACCAATCCTCCTATATCCAGACACGTATTCATCTTTGATTCTCACTTTCATTTCCGCAAATATCTGATTGACTTGTGACTTTTCAAAAACTTCTCTTTCCTCAACAGACCCAGTAGGGGGTTCAGGGACACCATGAAGAATAAGATTGTTCATTCTGGTCGTTCGCTGCTGAAGCTCTTCCATGCAATTATCAAAGACATTTTGAGAGCTGCTGTGAACAAACAACTTCAATGCAGATAATTCATTAGATAGCTCATTTTGATCAGAGCGGAGTGATGTTATTGATGATTCGATGACATCTATACGAGAGGACATCCTCGTTTCCATGTCTTTTAAGTCTGCTCTGAGGGCACATGTCACAAAATCACTTGAATCCTGAATCAATTTCTTAAGCTCATCAATATTGGATGAGGATAATGTTGCAGCGCGTGTATTCGGCTTCGGTGTTGGCATGACAAAAGAAATCAGAGATGAATGACGGCAGTACAAAAATTAACCAGAGAGGATTCGACCACAGTTCCGTCTACTAGCAGAGCCAGTACTTGACAGGTACACCACCGAGGTCGCGGCTAACAGAAAAGCTACCAGGAGTAACTTAATCCGGAAATATGGAAATCACGTGCACTCCGATGACGATTCGATCTTTTGTTCCAGGTCGAGAAACACTTACGCACAGATATTGCGAAGAATGAGACCGGTAAGCACAATTCACTGGATTTACACACGAAGTGGGAGAAAAACGACGATCGTTGAGTTGAAGCGACGAATGTAAACTCCAACTCTAGAACAATGACGAGGAAGGCACTTCGAACATATCCATATAAAAATCCAGTGAAACACGTCGAGATAAACCACGAAACCAGCACATGCGACAATGATACGAACGACGCATTGAAAAACACGACCGCACACCGTCAGATCATGCTAGAGTGGCCGAGCAATTGCAACCGAATAGAGCCACAAGTGTTTTCAAGCACGCATCTTCTCATTCAAAATCACCTAGTGACATATTTTCATTTTCCATCATCAGTTCTCATCCTAATGAAATTCGGTGTCGCATTGCAGAAGTCGTTGAAATTGGCAATACTTGTCCCACTTTGAATAATCGTGAAGAATATGTGGACTATAGTCTTTTTCTGATATGATGTTTATCATCATTAGTGCGGTAATTTATAGGGAAGCCTGTTTGGGTGGGCCTCTTCTCCACTACTTTGAGTAGTCGGCGCAGTCAATTCTTCGTCGACTGCTTAGGGTATTGGCGTGGAGGCCCACCGTTCGTTGTATCTCCAATAACGGCTGACTGGCTCAGTACTTCAATTAGGCCTACTTTCGATGCTGCATTGATTTGACCTATGTGTCTCTGCGCATTTTGATAATTTCAGTACATGCTGTCCTAGTTGCGGTTCTATTGATTTTATGTTAGTGGTGTGTGAGATATCTGTGTGGTATGTCGATCTTCATGCGTCTTTTAATCAGAAATTGATCGCCTGATGAAGGAGCAGGTTCTCCGACATATGTTGCGTATAAAGATAATTTCCTTTGCAGATTGGTCATTTTTACTCTATTATTCTGATTAGCAATGCGTCTGCCCTCCCATGCCATCAATGCCTTGAACTTGCTCTAAAAGCTTGGCAGAAGGAGATAAAATACTAATTGATAGAGATTAAACAATGGTTTAGCAATGACAGGACTGTTATCTTACAGTATACAACACATTTGGAGCATCGTAGGACGACTTGTTTCCCTTCAGCTGGTCAAGTAGGATGAACACTGTATTTCCATCGACACAAAAAGTTTCAGAAGGTCATGGATCTATTTCAAAGGGCAAGCATTTTTGAAAGTGTGAAGTCAATGATCGAATGATGCGTTCGATGGCATCCTGAAGGCTTTCATATTTAGACACGATCTTGTCGACGGGATTATGATTACGTGTTCCAATATTAAGTAAGTATAAGTAAGTAAGCGTTTATTCAGTCAGTGAAAATCGTAAAATACATGAAAGTGACATGAAATGAGAGATAATAAGGAAAAGCTACAACATTAGACCAAATCAAAGATGCTTGAAAGGTAAGTATTAACACAATACTTGCTTTATGCATTGTACTACTCATCAAAAGAAGAAGAATCATTTAAGAGTACACATATCCAAGGAATGAATGAGTGAAGTCTTCGAGATGTTCTCACGCTTGGGATGCACAAATGACGACTTCTTGGTAAACGAGAAGGAATTAACGGATGAAGTGGATGGTCAGTATGAATTTCACAGTTGTTAAAAAATTTAATAGCACGTTTCTTTCGAACATATGCAAGCAAGGGAAAATCGTCACAATCACATGATTTACCGCAGATGGTTCTGTGGGCCCGATTTTGAAATCTTTGCAGTTTAGTTTCAATGCAACTTGGTAGAAAAATAAATAAAGGGACACAGTAAAACAATAAGCTAGTAATTATAGAATGATACACAGTGACAAGCTGTTTTACAGGAATGATTAGGTTCACATACAATCTTTGAGACGCAATCTTCAAAATCTTTGGTTCTAACTGCTGTCCATACATTTTCGCGAATACTTTTCTGAGTCCACAAGTATTTGGCGTTTTGGATTTCCGATCGAACTTTCAAATTTCAATGTTTATAAGCAGCGAAATCACCCCGGCAAAAAGCACCCTACCTTCTCATAGCATATGATTTAACTATACATGTAGAATTCATCCAAGGCTTTTCCTTCGGCGATTGTTTTACTAAGGTTGTTGGTATACACTCATTTGTCAACAGCTGTAAAATGTTGTGAAAATAATAACATTTCATGCCTAGAGTTGTGATCCATGATACACAAAAGACAAGTCAATCTTTTTAAAGGAGGACATAAGATTGCACATGAATGACTGACGCAAATTATACACTTTTCGAAGAGTTTGCATCACCATTCACATTATTTGGTCTTCCCATGAGAGACGAATGGGGCACCTTCGATGCATCAATAGGTGCGCAAATTTATACAGTCCAATGAATGGACAAATTTTCAGAGATCAAAATGTAGTCTAATTCAGCATTTCTACATGTGACTTTACATTTCAAATTTATCAAAATTGAATGCTTTAAGATGTCAGTTATAACGAAACATTCAGATCTCCACAGATCATAGTGTCATCAAAATCATAGTGTTTAATCAATATTTCATGGATTTCACTAATTATGAAAGAATTCAAATTTTCATGATAACGAATATCTAAAACAGGAGGGATATAAGCAACAAGAAAAATCATCTTCGCTGTCGGAAGCAGCAGAAAATCAAGCTCAAATTCCAATGATGGACCTCTATCCTTATATGTGGACTGGTGTCACGAATCCATACCGCCACTCCACCTCCAATACGATTTATTCCGTCAGTTCGAACACAGGAGAACCCTGGAACTTTGATTAACTCATCATCTAGGTTGGGATGTAACAAAATCTCACAACAAGCAAAGAGATCAACGTTTTTCAGGAGAATCGTTGTACGAATTTCGTCGATTTTCGGAGGCATAGAACGAATGTTCACTAACAAAATTGAAGGAAAATCGCATCGTCCTTCATTAAAAATTCATTTCTTTCTCTAACGACAGAAAATTCTGTTGAATTGAAGCCATATTTGCAATCTTTCTGCGATATATCTTCAAGTGTTCATCTTCATTTCTTTTTCTTTTCCCTTCAAATCTTAGAAATTTTTGATGTTCTTGCTGAAGAGGCGTGAGATCGGGATTGATGAACATCGTCTTGTAATTGTTCTTCTGTCTCAACCTTGTACCCAGTAATTTATACTTTGAGACTTCTCAGCACAAATCACTTTCAATAAGCATCCCCAGATTGAATTGGATTTTCCAAAACGTAGAATATGGGAAATGGATACATTTTGAAGCTCTAAATCCTCTATCATATTATTTATTGTGTCCACATCATGCAACTTTCGCTGTTCCAGCGTCTCAGTATCCTTCACAACTAAGCTACTGATTATTAGGTTTGGTCTTCGGAGATCACGTGCTTCGACTTCTTCCAAAACGAAATTACTTCGGTCAGATATCACAAATAAAGATTAGTAAATATTATCAATTTCAATTTTATGTTGATGCTTTTGAGCTTCTTTTAATGATACCAAAGACTTTTCAGTATATTACAACTTTGTTGATATCAACTCTCTGAAGGACAGCATTCATCCTCTCAATCATTCGAATCTCTAGATTGTCTGCATTAACATTCTCCATACACGAGCACTCTACCTTTGTCTTTTTCTTACCAGACCGCTTAGTCTCTCAAACATAGTTCTTGAAAGCTTCAACTGGCGTTGTCGACATAATGTAATATTTGAAAAGCGGTGAGATGCAATATATCGATCACAATGAAGACGCAAAAAAATATAGTGAGAACCAATTAGCAAACTAGCTCATCACCTGGGCTCAAACACACGTCAACTACAAACTACTGATTGTTAGTGGCAAGCTATACCCAATAAACTATCGGACAAGTGTGTGAGAGATGTGATAACTGCTTCTTGCTTCTTGAAAATCACAAATTGGACGAATGTCAGGGTGCAGTTGTAATCGGAATGTGACTTAGACACAGAACTTCAGCAGACAGGAAAATCACCAAAACTGGAAAGACTCCACACAGCGATGTCCCTCGAAGAAGAGCTTATACTCGCATTAAAGTAGAGCGAAGGTCACGAGCAATAGAATGGCATAATTTTCCACTGCGGGTGATGCGTAGAACATTAATCATTCCTATTCATAAGAATATAGCGAAGACGATGAGAGATAAAACAACCGCACGCCGCCGATGACTCTAGGCCTAGTCAACAATTGGTAACCTGAATGCTGCAAAGTTGTAGCCTAAACAAGGAGCTACGCAACCCTACGGAATACATGGCTGTGTTTTTTGGGCCCTAGACCTACAGTCTAACTACCAATGCACGAGGGCTCATCGCTTCTAGGCTTGCACCAAAATTACTAGTCGAATCCCTAGGCTATCACAATCAGTCGGCCCTTAAACTTGTAGGACTGCTAAGGATATTGAATCGTGTGAATAAGTTGTCATACAAGCTAAATGAAGGCCTAAATGCAAAGTGATATATGTGCAACACGGATCCGTCCGATGTAGAGGCACTGTGGGTTTTTCTTTTTAGTTATGGAGAACATTTCCGGGTCCTACGGGTCGAAGTTTGTCTGGGTCCGCGGACCTGCCTGACCCGAAGCCTCCGGATCGTGCGGGTCGAGGACCCAAACAATGCGGACACGGATTCAACATGATAACATGTGCTTAATAATATCGTATATTTTAACTTGCATTCGAATGCTATCATTGTTCTGAGAGAAGTATGATTTCATGAGTTGTTATGCGAAAGATCTCATGTCATGCTTTTAATGATTGCATTAATATTTCATAATCAATGTTTTCAAATGAAGCAGCCTGGTCCAGTGAATTTATCGCAAATTCCAAGATGAGGTCGTACCTTAAAACACTTTCATTATTGTGATTCTCAAATACATTCATAGTCATAATTCATATTGTACAGCCAATATTGCATAATTGATGGTCGTTTTCACAGCGCGGGGCGATTAGTCCGGCAGCCAGAGCGAGTTTCTGCAGGGAGCGAGGCCGAAAGTGAGACTTTCACAGAATGATGTACACCCTATACCTACTACGAATCGTCACGTCTGCCGAGTCTTAGTGAGTTCCTCTTCTTGTGAGACAGAATCAAAGAAAAACACATGTAAATCCAATGGGACGCAGATTGCAGTTTTTGGCTAAAATGAAATTTTCTATGTTTTCTCTGATTAAGCGAAAACTATTAGGTCTGGAGTCATAATTTTTGGCATGGAACAACTTCAGGTCATTTCCTATGATGGGCACGTGCTTTTATCATGCATCTAATCGGAAATGTATATGAGAATGTGGTTGAATGTGGATAAAGTTGCTCAAAATGTTTGTGTTTGATGACATTAAGAGGCTCGCCAAATCTGAATGTGTTTAGCTTCATAGACAGAAGCTCATGCCCATTTTAGCAAAATAATTATTTTAAGGCGAAATTTAGTGAATAAAAAATGTTCTTCCCTTAGAAAAGAAAAACCACCGAATGCAGCACCCGCCCACTGCTTTGGCTGCATGTTTCATCCGCAGCAGAGTTACTAAAGATGGGGAATGAGCGACTGTCTTGTAAACGGTGTACAGCGGTTCACGCAAGGCCAGTATGAAAAAACGGAGACCGCTTGTTGCGAGTACAAAAGAGATTGAAAGAAAGATTGGCTAAGAAAAATACTTGTGGAGAGAAATTTGGAGGAAGGTGACATTTTCGAAGGAGAATAAGTTACGAGGATAGATGAATGATAGGCTGATGCAAGTCCGTAAGAACGGATGACCGAATAAAAGTTGAGAACTCCAGATGATACAAAGAATGGGAAGTTAGCTCAATAGATGTTCCGGGAGCGATCGATATCTATGATCTTATTGAGTTACAAATTCTGAAATCTTTCGTGAAATTCGAAAAGCGTGAATATTTACGTTAATTAGTACTAAGACTAGTGTTTTGATATCGTTAACAGGCTGTCGGATTCCATCTTTCATGAAACATCATTGGCTGATCAGTTCCATCATGTTAGGAACATGCACTCATGTGTGATGGGATCTGGCGAAAAGGAAAGTATCCATATTAATTGGCTAGTGACTTTGAAGGACTCACAATCCGTCGTGTTCGAAGAGTGGATGACCATTACTCAGAGCGCAATGAATATCTTGATAATAACATATATTTATGCTTCGAAGAATCAGAAGTGCAATCAATTCATCAGGAGGTCTCCCTCTGTACTAACATTCTATAATCCTATAGAAGATATCACTGTTTATCATCAAGTTAATTACTCTTCTTAACTCATTGCAATAGAAACATTTATTACAGCAAGGTATGAGGTCTTGATATCTGTATATTTGGTTATATTAAAAAGTGAGACACATTTTTTGAATTAGTGCATCTGAAAAAATTTTTAGTGAAATTATCGCAACATGAAGTATAAAATAAACGTAAATATGAAAGTAGAATAACGGGAGAAGGGAAATCGTCTTTTGTCCCATTGATATCGCATCAGGATGAGGCTCCCACTCAAATATTTTCATGAACTGCATTGCTTCTCTTGTCGCAGTTAACTTTAAAGAAGGATGTGCTGATGTCTTGGGTCACTTTGATTTCTTCTCAGTTACCATTGTAAGCATTTTCTGTACATATTATTGTTGCCTTTCAAACTTACCTTTACGTTAGTATTCATTCTTTTTAGCTGCATACAACAAACACTTGATCTTCGTTGAACTTGTTCGAAGCATTATGCAAATCATGTTAGCGGCATATTCACTCACTCTTCTTCATCAGCTATGGTTCAGTATTGAATTAGAAAATCAGTGTTTAGAGATTGCAATCACTACGGGAAGAATCATCAACTGTTGTAACTGCACTTTTTGTTATATCAATATTTCTGAATATGAAGATCATTATTATCTTATTGGAAATAACAGCGGAATCTAACGCGTCCTCGGAATCCATGCATTTATGCATCTATACCTCTAAAAGTGGATACTGTTCCAATATTGGTTTCTTCCGAAACATAGCTTTTGTAGTAGTCACAGTTCCTGACCATGAATCAATGCACCATAGAATATACACCTGAGACATTTATACCACTGAAATCTGAGATCAGAATCTAATTGATCAGAGTCTATGACTTTATCAGCATCAATAGGTTTCCATAGATATTATATGCACTGCCTAAGCTAAGCACAGCAACAGAATAACACAAAGTACAGCATTATGCAAATCATGTAAGCGGCATATTCACTCAACCTTCTTCATCAGCCATGGTTCAGTATTGAATTAGAAAATCAGTGTTCAGAGATTGCAACCACTACGGGAAGAGTCATCAACTAACTACGACTGAACAATCAATTGCTGAGCAAAATGAATTCAATTCTGAAGAATTTGAACGAATTACTTGAACAAAACAGTCTGAAAATGGAAACTCAAGAAAATAGTTCAAGTGATAATTCTAACGGTGAATTTCCTCCGACTCAGGTGATATGCATCATTTATTAAAGATAGAATTAGTGGGTTAGTTACATCTCCTAAACAATATCTCTCAGATAATTTGCTTGGCTATCCGCATTTAGAAACACTTGCGTAGCTTGTCGATTACACTTTCAAAGCAATACATGAGGGGTGACATTCTGGGGTTGGCCTGTAGTGATACATTGTATTGGATGATGTAAATGTCAAACATACTTCCCTTATTTGGAGGAGAACACATATTTAAGGTTTTGTGATAAATAAGATTACTTGCTTCTGGTCGATATTTCCCTATGTTCCACAATAGTGTGATAATTTTGCATCAGTAATTATATAACAGCTTCTAGAAACATTCCTAATTTGATGGAAGCAGTATTTTGTGAGTCTAGGGGCATTAATTATATAAATATCAGCCTATAAAAACAGGTACGTGTATATTCTTGATGTCATTTTCAGCGGACATTATCACAGGACCGGTGCTGGGTTTTGAACTGATTAGGAAACGCCGCAAAATTCAGAAACCCTCATTTCGAGCTCAGTCAGATAGTCTTAGTACACTTAAGCTTATCTCTATGCTTTTCCTATATATATGGTCATAAATTTGACACTTGATTGTAACAGTGATTGATTGATACCAAATGCGACCCTAACTTGTACTTAGAATACTCGTGCTTTACAATTTCTATTTCTGACTAATATTTCTGTCTATTTTTGATATATTCTTTACGAAGAACGTGTACAGAGAATATTGAAGAATTGAACTAAATACCGACCAATATCCGTGTAATCCTGTCATATGAACACAAGCTACTTAACTTGTGAATAGCATGTTGTCAATATTGTAAATGCTCTTTTTCAGACCTCAAAAATCTTTCGAGGTTGCCGATACATTTAGTCATTTATTCAAATCACTTATTGACGAGAATGTGCGAATTGCATGTTGTCGAAATCGCATCAGCTGCGCTGTTTCACACACAAAAGTTCTTTTAAGATTACCGATTCATTTAATAGGTTCAACTGAATGGATGCTAAGCAAAATGTAAGAAAATAGTCAAAAAAGAATGGAGCCAAAAAGATCTATGTTTTATCTTAAAGTTTTCAGAAAAGAATTTTTTAACCTTTAACCTATGACAGCACTAACACGACTTCCTTCGCTGTCAGTCCTGTCGGAGACGAAGTGAAATGCTAATTATAGAATCAAACGTAATATTCTATGAGAGAATCACTTGCATACGTATAACTGCGGATATCTTGTCTCTTTATTAAGAATAATTGCTGCAAATTCTCATTTAACTATTGTGTATAGATAAAATTCATTCTAAAAGAAGTACACTGTATGTGGGATGCGTCTAAATACCACAAATACATATCAGCCGCCACAAATACAGCAGAAATGCATTTTCCATGGTACAGCAGGATTGACGCAGAAGAAACAAATCCTGCCACAAATTCAGTCTTACTGTTAGAAATAGAAGCTCCTATTGCCACAGGTACACTTAAACTAACTAAAATGGTTAAATGATACCAAAATAGACCCAAACAAAGCTCGGAACTCTTACATTCCCAACCGGTTTCGCTCCCTAGCTTGGGAAGCTTGTCAAGGGAAAGACTTTATTTTCAAAATTATCTATATACACAAATCACGACAAGATATCAAACTGAAAATTGAGACCCCTTCAAAAAAAGCAAAGTTGTGCGATCGTATAGGCAGCCGAAATTTCAATTGTGCCTCGAGTAAAAACAACAGACGGAGTATTGTCGGTATCTTCAAGTGCGAAGAGCCGAGGTGTTGTTGCTGTAAGACATTATAGCCTAGTTGACGGAAAAATATTCCTATCAGAGTTGGAAATATTGTAAAGATCTTTAACGTCAACTGTAATCTTACTTGCACTTCCAAAAATGTTATTTATTTCATCAGATGTTTGGGCTGTCAAAATATCTACGTTGGTCAGACAGGTGATATTTTTAGAAATAGATTGACTGTTCATAGACAGCAGATGTTTCATTCTGAATATAGCATTCTGAGCGTTAGTAAACATATTTTGAGCTGTGCTCATAGAAATTAACAATGCCATAGAAAGTCCTAGAATGGAAATTGCATGAAAATTATGGCACACGCCGGGGGAACTTAGTTGAGGCAAAATGCAACTTCTGCGATCTGGCTTCCATGTTTTTCGATTGGCATTTACATTTATCAGGCCAATTCTTGATCTGGATTGTTGGCCCTTGTCCAAAGATCATGTACTCAGAAACAATAGTGAACTTACAAAATGCTGCGCCGACAAGATGACAAAGAGGGAAATCCTTTTAAACGTTCTGTACGTTCATCATTTTGAAACATCGCTCCGATGATCTATCAATAGTATAATCAGACTCTTATGCAACTTGTAATGTCGATTTACAGAACATGCATAAGTCCAGCTTGAGGCCTTTGCACAATAATGGGTTGCAAAAAAACGCAGCAGCAGTCATTCACGTGAGAAAAGAGTCTTTAGCAGTGACTTAGAGTTCCTTGAGAGGTGACGGAAGACGGAAGGTTTTTACGGAGAAGAGCCAATTGGCGACCGATATTCTTGGCAGCCTTATTGACAGAATTGAGGATCTTATTGACAGCCATCTCAAGTTTTTCAGTGCTGGCGCAGGTTTTTCAATGCTAGATTCTTCGTATCTACGGAGACCGAAAACCAGGCGAGCTGAGGCATTTTTCAACGCTTGAAGGCGGGCAATTCTGTAGTCCGACAGACCACAAAGAACGGAAATGCAGTACTCAAGCCTTGGGAAGACGAGCGAAGTCACAAGGTGAATTGTCAGAGAGCGCGTTATAGAGCGACGAATGGAATTAATTTGTCGAAGAATTCCGAAGCACGATGATGTAGTTGTGGAAACATGGGGTGCGAATGGACGAAACTGGTCGGACGAAGTGGTCGACGATGAGGATTGGTTCCTGATGACAAACGTCGAGGCGCTGTCTCGTGGCACACCACATCATCTTCGTCTTTTGCGTGTTGAGGCGCAGTTTATTTGGCTTGAGCCAAGAGTCCATCTCGTTTACACAGCGCAATATTTGCGTTTTAAGGTTGGATATACCAGTCGGACAACACGATCCATAGACCTGGATATCATCCGCGAAAATGTGAACCTTCAGACCAAAACCTTGTACAAGTTGAATGATGTCCATAGTGTATAATGTAAAAAGAATAGGCCCTAGTACTGACCCTTGTGGGACGCTACTGCTTACAGACAATGCAGATGAGATGATATTGCGATACTTGTAAAATTGATGACATCGTCTCAAAAATGACTCAAACCACGCAAGCGCCGATTCAGACACCCCAAAGGAAATGGAAAGGCGATCGAGGAGAATATCGTGATCAACAGAATCAAACGCCGAGGAAATGTCGAGGGCAGAGAAAAGTGTAACTTCACCAGCAGGTACATGGTTCATGCCACAAATGCAGTCTTACTGTTAGAAATCGAAGCCCCTTTTGCCACAGGTACACTTAAACTAACATATATACGAGTATATATATATATATATATATATATATATATATATATATATATATATATATATACATGTATATGTATACAGTACAATGAATGCAAATTTGAATTAACTTGAAAATTCGCACAAAGGCTTCCCCAACAAATTGCTTTTCCTACAAATAGATTGCAACGCACCTTTTCATTGCCGACCCTGTTTCGGCTGATCTAAACAGTGCCTTTGTGCCAATCCAGAATTTTAAAATTTATATATAGACATATGATATATGATCCACAACCAACTTCACAAATAGTTTCACTTTGATACAATGTTTTAGATCGAATCTGATCTACAAACCATAGATTTTTCCATGTGCCATCATTGTACATAGGCAAGATATCAAACTTCCATTCTAGTGTACTATTATCCACTTCTATGACTGTGCTAAAGATCTAGCATCTAAGTTTGAAGCTGCTCCTCTGTTCCAGATGTCACCTGAAAGCACAAAGATTGACACGGAATCTATGGAGCGCCGAATCATAGCTCTGTTAAAGCCGTCATTAAATGACTATTGATTTTGAATTTTCAGTTTGATATCTTATTTGTGGTAATAGATAATTTTGAAAATAAAGTCATTCCCTTGACAGAATTTTAAAATTTATATATAGAAATGTGATTTCTGCAGTTTAAGCACAAACTGGAAAGTTTATGTGGCGATACTCAATGCATTTATGTGGGTTGCAATCTATTTGTGGGAAAAGGAATGTGTTAGGGAAGTCTTTGTGGCAATCTTCAAGTTGATTCAAATTTGCATTGATTGTACTGTATACGTGTACTTGTGGCAATAGTAGCTTCCATTTCTAACAGGAAGGATGCATTTGTGTCAATCTGTCTATAACTGTGGGAGGGAAAATGCATTTGTGGTGTATTTGTGGCGTATTTGTGGCATATTTGTGGTGTATTTGTGGTGTATTTGTCTTGTATTTGTGGCGTATTTGTGGTGTATTTGTGGCGTATTTGTGGCATATTTGTGGTGTATTTGTGGTGTATTTGTGGCATATTTGTGGCGTATTTGTGGCATATTTGTGGTGTATTTGTGGTGTATTTGTGGCATATTTGTGGTATTAAGACGCGACACTGCATGTATCTGACAAGTTCTTTGCATATCTTTTCAGAGTGTTGTTGAGTCCCTACGAAACACAAATAAATGGTTTTATGACATTAAGGATAAATACAATAACAACACGAACGTGGAAATTTCTTCATCCGAAAGTGAACCGGACGAGGAACTGTCACAAGAGACAAACACCAGTCTTACAATGACTTTTTCCGAAAGAGTAAAGGATTTTTCAAAAATGAAAGAAGCTAGTAAGTCCATTAACACCATTGAAGCTACTGAAGGTTTAGAGTCGGACGACCGCATGAATTATTGCAACAACTCTACCGATGGAACAGCAGTCAACGAAGCTGATGAAGTTAGCACTGTTCCTAAAGAAGAAAATACTTCAAACAAATCTGAAGGCCATGTCCCTTCACGATTTCATGTCCATAAAACTCCAGCGAGCTGTGGAGCTACAAGAAAATGTGCGCAAGAGAATTATTCATCGTCAACGATTAAAGACAGAGGTGCTAAGCAAGGTGATGAAAATACCAGAAAAGAAAATCATCATGGCAGTTATTCAAAACTCAAAAGATCAAGCAATCAAAATCATATACTTGCTCTGCTACGATATCAAATTGCTGAAGCTTTAGTGGACGATGAATGTCGGGAATGTTATAACAAGCAAAAACGCTGCTGCTGTTGTCAGGTATGCAATCTTTGTTGCCATTGTGTGTGCCCGAAGATTTGTCAACCTGTTTTCCAGGATGCTAACAAAAATATTTCTACCTGTGAAATGAATGTCTTGAGACGTTTGGGTGTATGTTCCAACTGCGACAGTCCATTATGCTCTGCAGCTCTGCATGCGTTTCAGTCTTTCTCAAGAAATCTTGATGAGAAAGAATTGCTTCGAGAATATTTACACCAGTGCTGGGAAGATGTTAGTTATTTGATTTGCCTGAGCAACAATGAAAATGAGATGATGAAGATGAAAACTCGATCAATGTTAGGTTGTCAACTGCCACAACGCTATTCAAAGAAACTGATTCGTGATGCTGTAACTGACTACTTACCACCGCATAAACATTGCACTGGGTATAAGTGTCATGATGATTGAAGTGAATCGATATGTGTACATGTAGATAATCATCACATTATTTTGCAAATATATTATTTCGGTAACTTGCATGTGTGTAGCTGTATTGTAATGTAATATAATACATTATTTGCTAAATGTGGTTTTCCCTACAATATGTGGATGGAAATTCAGAATCGCGAAGGAAAAGTTAAAAGGGTTCATAATTAAGATAGTAGACATAAAAGATTATACATCGTAGCTGACAGAAATGATCGCAGATTTGGATTTGAACAAGTCAAGCGCGAAATTCCTTGACAGCCAACGTAGACATTGAGATTGCACTTCGAAAAGTCTTCAAAGTGTTTTCTAGAAGTTAAATCAAACTATTTTTCTAATCCGGATGTTAAGAGGACCTGTCTGCAGCAACTTTGGAAGAAGCAGATCACCAATGACGCTGAGGAAAACGAACGGCGGCAGAAAATAGAATAATATTGCATGCGAGAAATTTTCATTGGGTGAGAATTTAAATATTGCATGACTGAGGCTCCAGTATTCCAAATACTCGTACAGTGGGGATTTGAGTGGATCACGTGAGTCCTAATCCCACTATGATCATATCCCAATCATGATTTCCCGATACTTGTCAAAAAGAGTATTTGAGAATTTGCTGTACTCAAATCATGTGCATGCAACAGTTATTCGCATCATCTCAATGACGCCATACTATAAATATGATGCTATAAAATGAATTTCCTGCCTAAAGGACAAGATCTAGGACTAACAAAACTTAGAGGTTTGGCGCTTCAATTTTGTAAATATTTCCATGAATTTAATATAGGGTTTAATATAAGGTTGATGAAAAAGGTATGACCGATAGATGAATATCAAACCATAGCTCTAAAGAAGTGAAAAAGTAATCGCATCAGATTAGCATGAAGAATTTAGAATTACATGCATATAGGTGGCATGTGACGGGAGCAAACGGGAGGATCATGATTATAGGCTGCACTCGTATTCGAGAAGCGCACTTCCTGAATTTCTGCAAATCCGTTGGTAAAAGTAAAGAACGCTTTTTTACTCGATGTTTCGGGCCCAACCCTTCTTCGCAAAGTTAAAAAAAGGCGCACATGACATGCTATTTCGTTATATACAGTATATATAAAAGCTAAATAAAAATCTATATCACGCGCCCTGTGTTATCCTACAAGCCAGCAAGCTCATGACGACGATTCATAGATGGACATCTGTCCTGAATCATGCGAGCTTCCTATTCTTCGATTTCCGTTTAAAATATTTTTCTTTGAAACCGCTTTTCCTAAGCTCTTGTTTAGCGTTATTAATTGCTTCATAAATGAGTCATCACAGTCTGAGAATGGCATAACAATATGAAAATAACCGAAAGCACAGGAGGAATCAGTAACTGTCATGGCAGGTCGTATTGAAAACTATACACGAACATCTTATATTGTGGCATTCGACCTTTTAAGTTGGCTACTTAATTTATCTTAATACAATATATGCAACTGATATTTACATAAAGGTCGATATTTTTTGAAAAGTTTCACATATATTATTTCAAGTCTACACCATTGGAATCTCTTCAAGCATGCAAGTAGGCCTAGACATAGAGCTTATTTTATCAAATCTCCATTGAAATTTAGAAAAGAATATAACATAAGTTATAATAGCTGCAATACCCTACGAATATCTTTTTTGATGCTGCACTCAAATGCTAAAGACCTGACGATAGATATTGTCAATCGATAGTTCAGCTGCATTTTGATACTGTGGATTAAATGCCATTGCTATGTTGTCTATCATAAAAGGATTACGATGATGTGATAGCAAAATAGTAGAGTAGATTAGTAGGTCTATTTTGAATGGCAATATGAAGTACGACAATGAGCTCCACCTTGCGTATCGTACATTATGGCATATTTTGCTGATGAATTTAGTAGTTATGATTATTTATTTCTTTTATGTATCTGTTAGACCTACATGTACATGCACATGTCTTCCATGTCTGTTTTTCGAGATGCCTCAACCTTTCATTGAAGGAGATGTCTCATCAAGCACATCATAAAGAAATCAAGTCGGCAGAGCTTTGATGAGTTTGCTGAATGATATGTAGGCCTATCAGGCCTATCTATACGAATCCGTCTTATAAAGCAATCACGCTAAAACCGATCCATGAGACATAATATGCTACTAAGACAAACTCTGAACAAAGCCTAAATCCAACGATAAAGCAACCGAAATTTTCTTCTAACAACCCTTCTATAAAGTAATAACCCAAAACTCTTTTTCATTCTAAATTAATTTTCGCGTAAACCGCATGATAAAAAGGAATAATTTGAGCAATTTGAAATGGCCTAAATGGATTCCACCTACATCCAAGTCATAGAACTTATTCATAGATATCCATACTCATCCTAAATTGAAACTTGCATGAACCCATCATTTTAAAACTCAAACTTCAAAAAATATAACTGTCAAAAGAATCTCATGTAGTCTACCAGTGCGACAACTTCCGCAAATCCTATAAATAAGAGTAATTGGACATGCACTACAAACTCATTGTCAAACATAAATACATGTATGCATGTCAGCATAAATCTACGTAAGTGATGAGCACCACTTTTATTATAATTAATCACTTCAAGTAGGCCTACTCCAATTCATGAAGTTACAATGCCAATGCAAACCATAAAGTATGCGAGTTAATACATTCATGATGATTTCAGCTATCAACTCTTGTCATGGAATCAGTATACATGCATTATAGCTGGAAACAGTTTCGAAATTTGTATTTAGAATCGTGTCTATTGCAAGCTATTTAGGCCTACTTACACCGCACCATAGATCTTTATTGTCAGCTTTTGAACTCATCGTGAATGCTGCGAGATGTGAAATTGTGAGTACATGTCCTCAGAATGACTATTGAAGTATAAAAACAACATGCGCATATGGACATATAATAATTTTCGGTCATAATGGACGCATCAGCGTCATCACATCGACGCCCTCATATCAGAAACTTGGCTACAGGTCTCTTAATAGTAGCTAGATTGTAGTTTAGCAGACAACCAAATACACCTATCAGAAGCAAAAGAAATCAAATTTTCGAGAATTTTTTGAATGGACTTAGAATTTTTTTAATATCATCAAACTTGTTTTCCCTCAAATTAATATCACAGCTGATTGTCAAAAAGTATCTTGGATCCATTATTGGAAGTTCAATCAACGAATAATTTTGTGAAATGCCAAGTCCTTAAAAGGATGGAAGACATCAACGCCTTAGTAAAGATCGCTGAATCAGAACCTCACACGCCGCATAGTTGTATACATGAAGCATTGCACTTATGGAAATGCTTGCTATTATTACTTAAAAACCTTTGAGCAATAAAGATAAGCTCAATCCAGCATTCATGAGTGGAAGAACAGCTTCAAAAATTATGGAGATTTGTCTTCCTGTGCGATTTGTTGGATTAGGAATAAACAAATTCACTGAAGAAGCAGATTTTAAATACCAGAATTCTCAGAGTTCCCCAGAATCAACACTAAATTGATATATTATCTGACATTATTGATATAAATTAATATAGATTATAATATCTTATTGATATACAGTGAACTCTCGTTTTAAGAATCACTTGCTATAAGAATAAACTCGTTATCAGAATCAAATTCATTTTCCCAAAACATTCCTATCTAACGCTATAAGGTTTCCGCTTGTTATAGGAATAATTACCATGTCACTTCCGTTATAAGAATCAATGTATAAATAGTCATTCAACAAATTAGTATGAAATGCTACGTATTTTGCACTCGTTATAAGGATACACTTTCGCTATAAGAATCAGTGAATGACACTTAAACTGTCATTGGCCGAAATACTCACCAATGGCGTAGTCCTACTTTTTATTGATTCTATTTGCCAATGGACGTCAGATAAATGCGTCATGGTATCACGATTAACTTTGAGAAGATGAAATCCACTGAAATCCTCACCAATTGCGTTATTTTACTATACCCATCGATTAGAATTGACGATGTGCGTCATCAGAACTCATGACACGAGGTGGAGATGACTGTATCCCATCCCGGCCCTTAGGAGACAGAACAAGAAATCCTAAAACGAGCCAATGAGAGCTTTCACCAAAGCAAGTTATCAAACTTTTTTAGATGAAGTTGAAGCTGAACTGAAAAAGAATGTTTCTATTGTCTTCTCGTTTTCTTTAAGTATGTGAGTATAATTATGGTATTAGGAACCACAAAGAAACATCGTATTTAATAGTTACGCAAGTATTTATCTATACTGATTACTAATAAGGATGTATATATCATCATTACTACAAATAAAAGGCAGGAGTGCTCATAAAATAAAAGCTCTCGTTAGAAGAATAATCCCGTTATAAGAATCAAAACATAATTTCCAGATGTGATTCTTATATCGAGAGTCCACTGTAAATAAAATATCTGGCAAAAATCCTAATCCGAATCGTTGCGATCGAACTCCGACCTTATTATTTTACCTGCGCACAAAGGTAGCAATGTTGTAGTGATGGATAGATGTGATTACATTGACAAGATGCAAACTATCGTTGATAATGGCCAGTACAAGTGCATCACCAGGGACCCGGGACAAGCATATTGGACGGCCCTTCACAGCAAACTTCGTAAAGTAGAGACTGATAGTCGTGTTTCCCGACAATTTCTTTTATCTATTTGTCTTACTCATTTCCAGACTGCCCATTTATTTGGACTGCCAAAAATACACAAAGTCTGTTTTCGGCCTTGTCGAGGTATTTGTCTGATGTTCTTCAGCCCTTGATGGTGATTAGTAAATCTTATGTGTCAAATGCTGAAGATTTGAAAGAAAAGTTAACTTCGGAGCCTCGAGTTATAGATGGGCTATTTGTCAGCTTCGACGTCGAGTTCTCTAATGTTCCCCTTGATGGTGCTTTGACTGCGATTCCTCGTGCTCTGGTTTCGGATGATGCTTTCTCGTGCAGATGTGTTTTTTCTGTTGATGAAGTGCTTGAACCATCGGACTTCGTTTTGAGCCATAGCTACTTTGACTTCAACAGTAAACTTTATTTGCGACTCAATGGTGTGAGTATCGGCAGCAGTATTGGCCTTGTAGCTGCGTGCGTCCACATGGATTTCTTTGAAGAGTCGACGTTCTCTGTGGCGATGGAGCTTGGTATTCCTCATCATTCTCTATGATACAGATATGTGGACGACATCCTTGCGCGCTGGGATGATTGCCCTCAAGAGTTGACTGATTTCTTGTCTTCATTAATTCGAGGGAGGATCCTTTAAATGGAGATGGAGAGAGATGGGGTGCTGCACTTCCTCGACCTATTAATCGACAAGTCTGAAGGTATTTTGTCTTTCTCCAGTTACAGGAAGCCAACGGCAGAGCGGTTATGTTCACAGTCCAGGCTACGGTTGGAGCAAGATCATCTAAAATGTGCTTTGAGAAGCAACGAATGTGACCATAGAGAGCTTGACAGATGGTCGACTGGTCAGTCATCGTCCGACAACAGTGGCATAGAAACTCCTGTCTCTTCGATTCCTCACATACCTGGCATTGGTGAAAGAATCCGGTCTGTTCTGGCTTCTGAGGACATTAATGTCGCCCTTCGGCCAGTAGTATATAGTGTGACATCCGGCGCGACGCTTCGCTTCGCTTTGCTTCGCTTCGCTTCGCTTGCGCCGGATGTCACACTTTTGCGGGTTTTTTCAAAAAATCAAAATTTCAAAAATTTAGGTAGACTTCAAATTTCACGTGGCCGAAGGCCGAAGGGCGAAAATTTAAGCGTTTTTAAAAATACCCAATTTTCAAATTTTTCAAAATCTCAAAATTTGAGAATTACAATTTTCACCCTTAAAATCATGACCGTTCCAGGACACCGAAAATCATAAAAGTTAAGAATCTCAAAATTTGAGAATTACAATTTTCTCGCTTAAATCATGACCGTTCCAGGACACCAAAAATCATCAAAGTTGAGAATTTCAAATTCATGAATTTTATCCATCTTTCAGGTTTTTAAAATATAACATGTGACTAATAATATTTCTTTAAAAAATGGAAGAAACAAAACTGGATGAAACCGCAAGAATATATCCTTCGTTATCTCAATTAAAAACAGGTGAAATGGTTCTCAATTATTATTAAGATTAGAGCATTATGATAAATTAAGAAGACGCAATTATTACTTAGTCATTCTTCGTTATTGTATGCTCAACATTATTTAAAGTACTAATTGTGTGAACTAGAAGATCATTGTAACTCATAAACTCAAAATTATTAAATGAACCCGTACACTGGCTGATAATTGAAGAGAGAGAAACATCTAGCAGCTTTCCCCTAAAATTATCGTGCTATCTCTTCTCATTTCAATTCACCCATCGGTAAACTTTTGACATTTCAACTTACGCGTGCGTAAAAGTTTTGACATTTCAATTTACCCCTACGTAAATTATTTTCAGAATCTGTTTTCAAAATCTATTTTCAAAATCCATTTGCAAAGTCTGTTTTCAAATTCAGTTTTAGAAATCGATTTGCAAAATTCATTTAGCGTTTGCCAAACACATACGGGTAGTAAAGTACTTCCCATTGTGAAGACATGAATAGATTAAGCACATAAGAGTGCATTGACAATAAAAGCAAATGACAATAAAATTCTTCTTGTGAACTCAGAACGCATAAACGCCGATATGCGGGTTAGTTGTTATGACAATTTTAAACAATCATTTTAACGATGAAACATATTTTACAAATGAAGTTCATGAAGAAAATGGAAATATATAAAACAATATAGATTAGAATAATGATAATATAATCATTTCAAAATCGAATAAGTAGTAAGGAAAGTCATCATTATGGAACAGTTTTAAATCAATACCCCCTCCCTTCTGTCTTCTAGGGGTCCCTTAAGAAATTTTTTTATTATAAAATGAGCAACATAAAGGAGTTTTTTAAATTATATGGAACGCAAACTACGACAAATTTTGGCCTAAAGAAAATCGCAAATGAATTAGGAATAAAGAATTTTCATGTTCGAATGAGAGCCGAATTACAATTCCTAAAAAATAGGCCAACTGTAAATTTCATAACAAATCTTCATACGTCAGATGAAAAAGGTGTACATTGGTCAGCAGGACAAAGAAATATAAACTGTTCTAATTATCATTTTGACTCATACGGACTTCCACCTACAAACGAAGTCAAAAAATTACTTGGCAATGGAATTTATAATACATTTCAAATTCAAAAACCAGGAACTACATATTGCGGTCAATTATGTCTTTATGTTTTATTTAAATTACAGGAAGGAGTACCATTTCTAGATATTATGTTAGAATTGAACGAACCGTAGGTTCTATGGCTTCGCCTAACAAGGGAATTTCATTCCCGAAACGTTAGTTCCAATAATAATGATAATGATAATTAAAAATCAGTTCGTTGTAATTCAT
Source organism: Prostheceraeus crozeri (assembly GCA_907163375.1). Lineage (NCBI taxonomy): Eukaryota > Metazoa > Platyhelminthes > Polycladida > Euryleptidae > Prostheceraeus > Prostheceraeus crozeri. The sequence goes on from CAJQUW010010440.1 coordinate 70,436, forward strand.
TTTGATAAAATCGGCCTCTGATATTTTCATCATCTAAATCTTTGATTTCGTAAGTAATCGGATAAGTTTGATTTATTTTGCAAACTTCAAATATTTCTTTAGTCCAATAGCCAACAAAGCCTTTTTCAAATTTATTCTTATATTTAAATATTCTAACTCTATCTCCAATTTTTAATTTCGGCTTAAGTTTCTGCAAATTCGGATTACTCTCATTCGAATAATTATTCTCGAATATTTTTTTTCTTATCAAATCAGGGTCGTCAGAAGCATTCTTTGGAGTTTCTTCAATACCAGAATGAACTTTATTATTGTACTCTTCTACAACTCCTGGTAATATCTTCAACCATTTCTGATTTCTTTGCTCAGTAAATTTCTTGAATAATTTATTTTTTAACGTCCGATTGAATCTTTCTATCACTACAGCTTTTCCAGCGTTTTCAGTTGAATAAACAGTTTCAAATAGTGGCTGAACGTTTCTGTTATAAAATTCCGACCCTTTATCAACAAACAATTTTTTTGGCTTTCTCTTACTTTCTTTAAAGATTTCTTCAAACGCATATTTAACTGATAGACCACTTTTATTTTTTAAAGGCTTTACCCAAGCGTATCGTGTATATAAATCTATAACGGTCAATGCGTATTTGTAGTCCCTTTCATTCGGCATATGAATAAGATCAGCACTCCAAATATCATCTTTATTAAATACTTTTACTTTCAATAGATATTTAGGCCTTCTGTATTCCCTATGAATTTCAGACGCATAGCGTCCTAGGTCATTCGACATTTCAGACGCGCAGGTTCGAGCGTTGTTCTCAGACAGCTTTGCTGTTGTTTCACTTAAACCCTGACCGAATAATATTTTAGCTTGTAAAGCTTTCTTAACAAACATTCTTTCAATTTTTTCTCTAAATGTAGGATTTTGAATACTATCTAATTCTTGAATCATCTTCTTATCAGCTGCATGACGAGAACTTAGATCATGATTTCGATAAGCCAAATCATGTCTATAAGCGGCGGCATCTACTCTATTTATTGGTTCTTCACCTGGTTTCGGATTATTATTCTCATCTAGTCTTATATCTAATCGAGTTCCTGGACCAGTATATGAATGACCAGGAAGATGTTTTTCTTTCGAATATTTACTCCAAATAAATCCAGGAAAGTTTTCTAATGTTTTTTGTATGTCACCACCGCAGGTAGTAGCCAAACTTTAGTTGTCGTCGTTACCTTCATATTTTTTACAATTTGAGTTTTTATTTTTGTTTAATAGATAATTTAATAAATCTAAATTAGCAATTTTTAATTTAATTAAATTTTCGGAATTTGTAGAATTCATTTTAAAAGATAAAATAAATGTTTTACCTAATAGAACTTTGTTCAGAGGCTTTAGCCGATCGGACCAAAGGTCCTGAGGTTATTACCTTATCATACTAGGACTTAGATATATTCCAGAACCATCTTTACTTTCTTTAATTTCAATTAAATCATCAACATTGTGGAGAATATTTTCGAGAACTCGTTTTCCTTCATCAACTAATTTTAATTTACTAATAAAATTATCTACTATTCCGTCACCCCTAGCAACTTTCTATAACTCTCTATTATGTCGTTTTTGTTCTTCTAATGCCGCCTTCTCTGATTTATTTTTATTTACTGCTTGGACAATACCAGCTGTCCCACCTGCAACACTTCCTGCTGCTGCTATGCCTCCTATTATTAGTGGAATTAATGGGAGAATTCCACCATTCTTTTCTTCTTGTAATTGAATATTCTCTATCATTGGTTTACTTATGTAATACTTTTTTTTGTTAATCGTAATAGTTTTAGGGGTATTTTTGTCAACAATATTACGTAATTTTAATTCAACAGTTTTATTATTATTACTTTTCGCTTGCGACATTTTTAATAAAAAAATTTTAAGTTATCAAAAATTTTTAATCTATTCTAGTTATGAATAAATTTTAAGTTACCAAAATTTTTAATCTATTCTAGTTACGAAAACTTTTTAAGTTAAGAATTTTTAATCTATTCTAGTTATCAAAATTTTAAGGTTTGAAAAAAAATTAATTAATCGACGAAGTCTTGGGCTTTAACCTATCCTAGCCATCTTTCCATTAAGAATTTCAATAGAATATTTTACATCTTCTAGCAATAAACCATAAGCCATCAATGAAGTTGTGGAATCTTTCTTTTCAATATTAATTGTTACATCACAACCAGTCTTGATAATATCTTCAGATTGTGCACTTAAATCGAAACAGAAAACAGGATATAAATGTCTCCAATCTCCAGGAGTTAATTGTGGTTCAACTCCAAATTCTATACAAAGATTTCGATAAGAATCATATCCTTCCATAAATTGATTATTGGTATCATCGAATCTTAATGGATCAATTGGATATCGGGTTTGATTTAATGAAACTTGTAAACTTCGAATTGTATTAATATGGAAGAGATTATTGTTCTTATCAAAACTTGGAGAATTATTTCTTTGAAAAGTTAGTAATAAATATCTTGGTGTATTCGCAGTTCTAGTAAAATGCCAGTTAAATCTTTGTTCGGAAAAAGTTACTGAACTAGCAGTTCTCTTTAGAAAATTAACTGGAATTGGTTTGTTAGTATTTAATCTTTTTGCAATAGCTGTTTCACTCTCTAAACTAGGAGTAATATGCTTAATCCACCATTCAAGTCTATCAATTTTTAAATATGCTTTTTTTCCAGTCTTACCAAAAAAGATTAATTCATTGTTTGCTGTGCGATGAATTATTAATTTAAATTTTAATTGATATGATATTTTATCATAATCTAAATATCCGAATAATGGAGACAATGACCCATTTACTGTTTGCTTACTTTTCTTGTTAAACTCACGTCTTTCTTTATATGCATCATTATTTGTTTTATTTAAATGTTTTGCAATATTTTCTACATCTTTCGCAATTCCTGCTGAATCTGTTCCAGCGTGAGTTAAATCATCAACAATTATACCATCATTAGTATCAGGAAACCAACCTTCGATTTCATACTTTTTATTATTTTCACCAATTGTTACAAATCTAAGCATTGTATCAATTACACCTGGAGAATCACTTATTGTTTCTATATTTTGAGTTGCAACATCTAAACGCATTTGTGTAAATAATCTTGGAAAGAAATTATTCTCTAGTGCAATATTATCGGTATCTGGTAATGGTGTTGTAAAATTAGCATCACTATATAAAGAATATTCACAATGTAAAAATGATTCAGGTAAATATATATAACTCTGCTGATTATCAACTTCAAAAATTAAATCACCTCCAGTATTTACTCTACTGGAAGATCCGGTATTCATAGCAATTCTTATATAGTCATTCTTTTTTTGATTATAACTGACGAACGGAGGATCGTCTAATCTAAATTTATTTTCGATAAGCGAAGACATTTTTATAAAAAATAATTTGACTTTTTGTTTTTTCTCACACACAGAAAAAATTTTGCTAAAAAATTTTACTAAAAAAATTTTACTAAAATAATTTTACTAAAAAAAATTTGCTAAAACATAATTTTAGAATTTTGCTAGACCAGCTATGCTATTAATACCATTTCCTCTTATTTCTTCAATTGAACGTTTTATGGCTACGCCTGATTTCTTCTTATGTTTACTATCAGACGGAGCTCCGCTCCTCACGGTTTCCCCAACAGCTATGTTAGCAATTTTGTTTTTTGTTTCCTCTGAAAGTTTTTTTAAATTTTTTAGTTCTTCAGAATCATTCCTAAGTTTACGAATAGCTTCTAGTTGTTTTAATTCGTTTTGAGATTTAACAGCATTTGATATTGCACTAGCTGTACTACCTATAGCAGCTGCTCCTTTTGCAGCAGATGTAATCAATTCTTTATTATTTTTAATTAAGTTAACGATACTTCCAATACCAGAAAATATACCGGCTCCTTCTTTTTGGACGGCACCTGCGGTGCCTAGGAACTTTTGTGTTCCGATTGTTTCTACACTGTCATAATGGTAAACAGATTTCATAGATGGTTCATGAGAAATTTTTTGATTTGATGCAAAATGTTTAAGATTGTGTTTATAAATTATAGGCATTTTTTAAGATTAAATTTGACTTTTGGGAAAAAATATTTACGATCGGCTAAAGCCTCGATGAGCTTCGCTCCGATTGGTTAGTAACCTGAGGACCTTCGGTCCGTTTAAGATTTACGTTTGTGAATGGACAACACTTTCGAGATAACTTTATTAATTGACTGTTGCACTTTATCTATTGCGTCAAGCAGCGTGTGATGTACTTTAATTTCTTTTCTATTAACTTGCATTTTCTGCTGATTAATCTTCAATGCCGTTTTAAGTGCATTTAACTTAATTTTAAGAACATCTAATTGTCTTTTAACAGTATCTAACTGTTCTTTACTTTCTTTAGAGTTTTCTTGTAAATTTTTCTTTAATTCATTTTCTAAATTGATTTTAAGAGTTTTCATTTTATCAACTTTTTGATTAAGCGAGTTTACTTCATTTATTATTCTATTCATCTTTTTCATTTGTTGAGTAATTTTAGAACTTAATTCATCAACACTTTTTTGGAATGTAGTTTGTAACTGCTTTAAATTTTTTTAAATTCTTTCAGGTAGTTTTTCTATTTCATCATCTAATTGTTCTTTCAATAGTTGTATCTGATGTTTATTTTTAATGACTGCAGATTTTAACTTTATAGAAAGTAATATTAAAATTTTTGATTGTTCAGAAATCTTTTTAAAAAGTTTTGCTATATCTGCTTCTAGCTCTCTATCCTTTTTATCAAGTTTTGATAATTTTTCGTTTAATGATTTGTCATTAAGTTTTAGCAAAACTTTAATTCATTCATCAGTGGAACCAAAACATCGTTTATCTATTTTTCTTTTAAGTCATTGATTTGTGTATCAACATATTGTTTATTTGTTAACTCTGTATTTTGTTGCGGAAGAATAGAAAGATGCAATGGACCAGATAAAACATCTCCAGTTTTCATAATATAATTTTCTATCTCTATTTCTAATTCACGATTATTCGGGATATATGCACCTCCACCAACATTTGGTAACATCATTTTTAAAACAATAAAAAAGTAAATTTTTTCTAATAAAAATAAAAAAATAAAATTTTTTCTAAAAAAAATAAAAAATGGAAAACCAAATTTAAAAAAATTATATTCGTCCGCATCATCCTGTTCTTCTTATTCGACGAGATCAACGGGATTTGAAAATAAATGTTTTGATAATAATAATAATAATCCATGTATAGATGTTAATATTTTATTTCAATTACAAGCCGAAATATTTAGAGAACAAACAAAAGGTTTACCTTCTATAGAAACTAACTATTGTTTATTTCCAGGAGACCCGTTTATAAAATTTATGGAGATTGTAAGCAAATATAATGATGTAGCTTATGTTGAATTAAATAAAGAAAATATGGTTATAATAGGTCATAATAATGTTTACGGATTTATTAGAGCAGTTTTGCCGATTAGTAATACTGATTGGATAGAAACTAAAATTATTAATTATATCAATATTAAAGAATTAGTTAAAAAATTAAAATCTTTCTCAAAGGAAAAAATTAGATTATTTGTTGATGAACAAAACCAATATAATATTCATATCGAGAGTAAAAAGCATAACGAAGAATTATTATGTCAAGTATATTATAGAGATACAATTTATAAACAAGAAACATTAGAAATGCCACAAAGATATGATGATGATACTTATATAGGATTATATTCAAATTTATATATTAATTTGTTAAAATCTTACATAAATGGTTTAGCTCAACAAGAAAAAATTTATATGTGGACAACACCTTATACTATTAACAATGTCCATAATCATAATCATAATAAACGAACTGAAGGTTCTAGGGCTTTGCCCGATCTTAAAGAATCTTATGATAATAATGATGATAATAATATTGATGATGATAATATAGATGATGATTCTGAAACATCTGAAAATGGTGTAAATGGTAAGAAAGATTATAAAAATATTAGTAATTATAAAAATTTATCTAAATTTCATTTTCTTACAATTGAAAATAATAATGATGGAATAGTTGAAGATACTGTTAGACAACTATGTGTCGGGTCTACAAAATTTAAATTAGGATTTACATCTAATCAATTTAAAATTTTATCATCTTTAATAAAAACTAAAAGTGATTCAGATTATGGTGGTGTTATTAAATTTTCCAAAAGAGATCAAAGACCAATATTTTTCTCTATTATATTATTATCAGATAAAAAATGTAATTTAGAGTTAGATATTCCAATAAGAGAATGGTATCCTATCAGGGAATGGCATCCTATACCAAAAAGTGTAATTTATGATGATGAAGAAACAATTTATGATGATGATGAAGAATCAATTGATGATGATGAAGAATCAATAGTTAGTGAAAATAAATTTAAATCATCTTTTGATAAAACATTATATGATGAAACTTAATATGATAAAACTTAGTAGAAAATACCAAAATATTCGATAAATATATTTTCATATGTAATAAGTTTTTAGATGTAATAAATTTTTAGATGTAATAAGTTTTTAGATGTAATAAATTTTTTAGATGTTATACATTTTTTAGATGTTATAAAATTTTTCGATGTTATAAAATTTTTAGATGTAATAAAAAAATTATTATTCCCACGTGTCATCATCATCACTTAAATTACTTTCACAGATGATTGTTTGAAATATTTCAGCTTGAATATCTTCTCCGTTATAAGGTAACATAATCTCATTTTCATCAGGTGCTTGACGTTTAAGAATATTTATTTGACCAGAAAATTTTTTTTCTTCAGTATTATTATTTTTATCTGGAATACTAATTCCAGTTTCTAAAGATCTTTTCCATGGTTTATTAACTGTAGTCGATAATGTTTTCCCCGAATATAATTTTAGAAAATCTTCTACTTTTACTTTATCTTGTGAATATCCTTTGAATGTTTTCTTTTCACTAAGTCTCCCTTGCTCATCTACAGTAATACAGTATTTTACTTTAGGTGCAATAAACATTGCAAAAATAATTCCACCATTTCCATAATCATTTTTCCCTTGACACAATTCTCCTCCAACATATCCAGCAGCGTCTAATTTATTAAAGAGCTCATTGGAAATATATATTGAATCAGTATCTGTATAATGAATGTATTTTTCTTTAAAACCATTAATTTCTAAAATAAAGTTATTCATGATTCTTCTAGAGTGAGAAAGAATGAAAGAACCTAAGTGTGATGGCATGAATGACGTCTTCCCATCTTTTACAATATTAGTTTTGAGAAATTCATCATCTTCCATTTCTACTTTCGCTAAATATTGTTCATCATTTAATTTTTCATAATCTTTTACTTTTTGAGTGAAATTTTTTCTCAATGTATTCTCATTCCATAAATGATATTTAGTGGTTATATATTTTTGCACAGTTTTGCCATATAGCGAATTCATCAATAATTTAATTAACTCATCACCTACAGTATTTCCTTCTGTTTTATATCTTTTTCTCAAATTAAAAAGTTTTTCAATATAATTTCGAAATGGTGAAACTTGATAATTTTTTTCATAAATTATACCATCAGTAATATGTAAGATTTTTCCCCCACATCTAACAATTTCTTGTATGTCTACAGAAGTTAATACATCATAACAAATACCATTTCTAAACCTGATTACTTTTACATGAGAATTATTATTTTGAATTTTAACTTTATCTTTTATAGGAACTGGTTGGAAAAACATATCATTCGGATATTGAAACACAACAGAGAATATTCCAGTTTTAGGTCTAAATGTTTGAGTATTAAATTTATATACTATTTCCCGCTCTTCTTCTTGACGAAATTTTCTAGCTGATTCAGCTTTAGGGTATTCTGAATTTTCATCATACATAGCTGATGGATATAAAGATGTTGCATCAAAAGCCATTAGAAATTCATTTTTTTGTTCAAGTAGTTGATTTGAAATTTTCTTACAAATTTCAGTTTTATCTCCTAAATCTCGATACTGTTTCATTAAATCTATTAAATTACTTCCAGGGGACAAAGCCCCACCAGCGTAGCGACCAAGGGACAAATTCCCCCCAGCGCAGCGACCAGGTAAATACTGTTTTAATACTGGTAACAAGATGTTACAAAATGGCGATATGTATTTTCTTATATTTGCTGAAACTCTTCCACCTTTAACAGATTTTCTAATATAATTTCTAGCCCATAAATCGATATGAGAATGAATATTTATATTGTCATTTTGTACGCTTTTCATCCAACCGTTAAATGTTAAAGCAGAGGATGTCAAATTAGTAGCTATATCTTCACCAACTAAATCTCGCATAACATTATTATATTTGTAGATACAAAAAGCTAAAGAAAGAATATCGTTAACTAAATATGGTCTCCATTCATTTTCTTTTTCTTTATAATTTTCATGTGTTATGTCTCCAATTTCATAATTTAATTTACACACATTCGTAGGAATTTTAAAATTCTCACACCATTTAGAAAGACTTGTTTTTACATGTTGATAACTACATTTCATTATAATAGTTTGAAGTGCTAATTTACCTGAAAGTGAATCTTTTTTCATATTGTTTTTAAATCTAAGAGATTTTTGAATATATCTACTAACACATTCAGTTGTATAAGGATTTTGTAATGAAGCAGTCAATATTCCTCTTGAAGTTTTAAGAGGCGGTTTAGATAATTTAAAATTAGCTTTTATCGGAAAATAGGAATCAAAACCTGATGAATTGTGAGCTATTAAAGTTACTCTAGAATAATTAAATTTTCCAAGAGTTTTAAAAAATTGATGGATCGGACATACGTCCTCTGGGTTTCCCCCGATCGGATATTCATCATCCTCAGTTCTCGTAAATATTTTCACACAATTTTGAAGTTTATTAAATTCTAATTCAGTTAAATTATTATACTCATTAATCTGTTTTTTAAGTTTTTTAATTTCATCTTCATCTTTTGATCGTTTAATTTTAATCATATCACTTAACAAACGTGTTTCTAATTCTTTCAATCTTTGTTTCGGTAAACAACATATAAATTTATTAAAATTAATAGCTCCTACAGCGTAAGGAATAGGATGAGCTGTTGAACAGTTAGGAGCGGGAAAAGTTTCGAGATCCCAAATATATGTTGAACCATAGTCAATTTTTTTCTTTGTTATATTTTATATGGACGCGTTGTTAGATTTTCATCAGTAACTGTTTTATATATGGGTTTGAAATTATTTTCAATTTCTCTAATAGCTTTTAATTTATGAAATTTATCAATTAAACAATAGTGACCAATTGTTGAACCTGCGTGAAAATAATTGTAATAAACATAATTATGAAACGTTTCAATTCCTCTAGGATTTAAATGACGATTGACAGGACTATAATATTGAACGCATTCTCCAAAATATTTATTGAATTGAGAAAATTTGCAGTTTGACATTACTCCTGTTCTAGATGTGGCTTTCTCTTTATATAAAAAATTATTAAACATTTCTTTCATCATTTCTCCTTGTTCTTCATTAAAACCTCGTAAAACATTATAACATTTAATAAAACAAAAATCTTCAGAAGGAATATAACAATATTCACCGAAATATTCTTTGATTCTATATTTCATATTAATCCCTGCCCCTCTATGCGATCTTTGTACTAACTTCATTCCAAAATCTTCATATTTAATATTACCTGTAAAAATCCATTCGTTAGCATCGGATTTCTCATCCAGATTCGAAAACCTAGTTTCAAATGATTTTTTATTATAGAAGGTTACGTAAAAATTTTGAATTATATTTTCCTGATCCTTAACAACTTTTCCATGTAAATTAATAATTTTACCATTTGCTAAAAGTTTCCGCATATCATTTACTACATTAATAAAAGATACATTTTCATATTTAATTTCATTTGGATTAAATAAATTAGATAAATCATCACCAAGTTCATCCTTAATTCTATCATCAAAAAAGATATCACGAATAACAGTTTCTAATATTTCTTTTGTTCCACGTTTCTGTTTTTTAGTATTACGTCTAATACTACGCCTAGTACGTTTCTGTTTTTTAATACGTTTACTACGTTTACTATGTTTAATTTGCGCATCAAACTCAGCAGTTTGTTTCTTGATTAATTCATCAATCCTAGACGTTTGTCCGAGAGACATTTCACGATTCATATTTTTTAAAAGAAAAAATGAATTTTTACATAGAACCTCGGTTCCGTTTTTACATATACACAGGAATATGTAATTGATGTAATGTTTCTAATTCATGTGTTGTTAAATGTTCTTTCTTAACCAACCACCATAAATTATTATACGCCAAAAATACTCGGAAACTTCTTAAACAAAGTGGAAAGTCTTTTGTTTTAACACACGGTTTAATACCATGTTTTGTTTTATAATCTGTAACGAGCGCTACGTATTTATGATGATAATAAAATCTAACTTCCTTCTTCGAATTTACAGGATTTGTAGGATGACGATAATCTTTTAAAACTGGTACATGCTCTATCTTGTAAGCATTCAACATATTTTTTTTTATTTTTATTAACAAAAAATTTATAAGAAAAAATTATTCGGTCACTCCGTTCGATCACTCCGCGAAAATATTTTCTATAACTCTATCATGAATTTTTTTATCAATATTAATTGTGATAAATCCATAATCTTTTGACCAAGCATTGTTACACGATTGTTTAAATTCATCTTTATTCCTTACACATAAATCTCTTAACAAATCACTTAAGTTTCTTGCATTTATTTCAAATAGTATAAATATATTTGCATTCTTTCTAATAACACTTCCGTCTAATGAATACATACTTTGTGTTAAATAAAAAACACTACAGTTGCTATGTCTACCTCTTGTGAAATAATTTCTCTGTACTGACTGATTTCTATCATTAACACAATCATCAAAAATTACACAATGTTTTATTGTTTTATCTAGTTTACTAGGATCTTGCATATTACCCCTATCATCTATTAATTGTATTTTTATATGCTTATTTTTATTGGTTTCAACTAACTGATTATTTTTTGCTGCTTCTTCACACCACGAACTTATTTCTTCTTCATCTTCAGATTTTTCATATTCTTTGAATAATGAAGCAATTGCTGTTTTTTTAAGATTATTTTCAAATCCATATTTTAAAAATTGATAGACGGGTTGTTCTGCTGCTGTTGTATAAATTATAAGATTGTTATAATCCAAAAAATTTGGAGTCGCTAAAATTTTAAATAATAGATATGTTTTTCCACATCCTGATCTTCCACAAATAACTGACAAAATTTTATTAGATAAATTTGGATGATGATTAAATTTAAGGTTTTTTTTATTAAATGGAGGTAGGTCACTCATTTTTTAATAAAAAAATTTTATTTTTATTTTTTTTATTTTTTGTTTCTAAAGAAGAAGAAGAAAATTAAACTTCTCTAGCTTCGCGTAGGAGTTTATACCTCCCGAACCAAAAGATCTATCATAATCTCTTCACCTCCAAAATTTATTTCTTGTCCTTTTTCATCAGTGATACTCATGTTAATGTTGTTAATAGTTTTTCTTGTAATAGGGAAATATATTAATGTTTGTGGAATTACATTTAATCTATAACCAATGGGTACAGTAAAAGCTGGAAAATTGAATATTAAATTTGACAATTTACCATTTATATATCCTCCTTCAATAATGTCACAATGTACAACAATTGAATTTATTTCAGTTATTTTTGGAATCTTCTCACCTAAATGATAACCTTGACTATAGGTTTGTTTATTAAATCCTAATAGCTTTGACAATGATCTATCATGATTAAAATCAACTTGATGATTTTCGTCTAAAGTAAGAGAAAATTTATTGACTGCCGGTTCAACTTCAAAATGTAATTGTTTCTTATCTCTAAATGGTATACCTAAATGTCTCTTAATTTCATTTGATATTGATTCAACTTCGTAAGAACCAGGAAGAAAAGTTAATATTTTCCATGTTTTGCCTTTATCAGTAGAATATCTAAATTGGTCATTCACATCTTTGATAACGTTTTGAATAGTGTTAAATGTAGAGAAACTAGTCAATGCAATTTGATAATTTTTATTTTGTTCCAAATGTAGAATGGGTTCTAAATTACAAGTGTGTGATGAAGTAGTTGTTATAATTTTTAACGTCGTACTAAATTTTGATGAACCCAAAATCTCTGTCAAATTTTCTAAATGATTATTAATTTTGTCTAAATCTGCTGAACACATTTTTTAGTTAAAATTTTAAATAAATATTATAGATAAAAATCGTAGATAAAAATCGTAGATAAAAATCATAGATAAAAATCATAGATAAAAATCATAGATAAAAATCATAGATAAAAATCATAGATAAAAATCATAGATAAAAATCATGAATAAAAATCATAGATAAAAATTAGAAACAACATATTTCAGCTACACTTTTATAATCCTCTTCATTTAGAATCTTCTTTTCTAACAGTCTTTTCAATATAGCATGAATTTCATTGAAACTAGAATTATGTCCTTCTTTTATTGCCGATATTAAAATATTTAATCTATTTAGTAATTCTTGTGGATCATCTGGTAAGAATACAGTTTTTTCTGTTTTCTGTTTTTCAGATAAACCTTTTCCTACTTTAACTCCCGTTGATAATAAATTTTCTAATTGTTTATAACGTCTAAGAGATTTTACTGCACCAACTCTATCTAACATAGCTTTATATTTTATGAGATCTTCTAATGCATAATTATTTAAATCTGCTCCTCTTAAAAGATCAACAAAATTTCTATCTAAATTAAAAGGAGATTTATCTGGTGAAAAAATTAAACCTCGAAAAGGTTGTGGAAATATTTCTTTTTGTCCAAGATAAAATCTAGGTATTGTTTTTTCATCTATAAATGAAATAGAATGTTCAAATTGCATAGATTTTGGTAATTTCTTATTAATGTTTGATTCTAGTAATCCATAGTCATCTAATATAGTTTTGTGCTCTGGATCTGTTATATCAATTTGTTTATCATTATTTGTAAGTTCTTTTTCAAGAGTTTTAAATGGTTTCATAGTTTTTTCAAAATCAGTTTTTACTTGCTCGGTTTGCTGCATTTTTTCAAACATATCAGATTGAATACCAGCTTTTATCATTCTATGTTGAAGATGATTTTCTTTCATAATATTTCTTTGTTTTATTAACTCTTCTAATTGTTTAATTCTTTTAAAATTATCAGCTCTAATTTTATCCACTTTTAAAATATAATATTTGAATTTTGTGGTAACATTGGAATACAGCAAAAACATTTTACTGTACAAATTATTTTTTTATTGCTTTGTTGTTTGACATCTTTTCGTTTAACGTTTTCTCGTTTTAAGTTTTGTTTAATAAAGTTTTGCTTAAATTTTCGCTTAAAGTTTTTAGCTCTTCTAAAAAAATTTTGTCATTTTCTTCATTAGAAATTTTGCCATCACTAGAAATTTTGCCATCCTGTTTATTCTTATCATCAACTTTTTCGGACTTTAAATGAAATGGCGTTTTATTAGCTTTATTAGCTATTTGATCAAATTTTTCAATCTCATCTAACGTAGTAACATTATCATCACATACTCTTTGAAAGTAGTAATGTAGTTTATCATAGACTTCTTTAATATGTAAATGCTTAGTTTTTAATGATTTTCGTTTCTTAGTTATTAAAGATTTATCTAACATTGTAACAAGTGAAGTTGCAAAAACACCCGTACCTGTTAAAGCTGTAGCAACTACTGGAATTACTAAAACACCTGAAGATATAACAATTGTTAAAGCACCTAAACTTATTGTTAAGAATATGCCAATTCCTTGTGTTACATTCTTAACTTTAGACCATCTCTTTCTTAACTTTTTATAATGCTCTAATCTTAATAATAATTGAGATTCCTTGACTTTCATATAACGTACTCTATCTTTGTGTTTTTCTTTATTCATTTTTTCAATGTCCATTACAGTAGAACTACGTTCATATGATAACGAAGGATATATTCTTGCGGTTTCATCCACTTTTGTTTCTTCCATTTTTAAAGAAATATTATTAGTCACATGTTATATTTTAAAAACTTGAAAGATGGATAAAATTCATGAATTTGAAATTCTCAACTTTGATGATTTTCGGTGTCCTGGAACGGTCATGATTTAAGCGAGAAAATTGTAATTCTCAAATTTTGAGATTCTTAACTTTTATGATTTTCGGTGTCCTGGAACGGTCATGATTTTAAGGGTGAAAATTGTAATTCTCAAATTTTGAGATTTTGAAAAATTTGAAAATTGGGTATTTTTAAAAACGCTTAAATTTTCGCCCTTTGGCCTTCGGCCACGTGAAATTTGAAGTCTACCTAAATTTTTGAAATTTTTGAAATTTTGATTTTTTGAAAAAACCCGCAAAAGTGTGACATCCGGCGCAAGCGAAGCGAAGCGTCGCGCCGGATGTCACACTATATACTACTTCGGCCTGTCAATACCGTGCGTTCCCATCTAGTCAAGAAACGCCCATCGCATGCAATCACTCTAGGCCAGTGCATCACATCCCATGCTCTGAGTTGGATTGTAACTTCTCCTACTGTATGTCGGCGAGATTGGTCGACATTTGGATGAAAGAAAGAAGGAACACAGAACACCTCTCCGAACCCTAGACGTCGCCGATCGGTCGGAGCTGGCCAAACATCTGTGCGACACCGGCCACATGGTTGCTTTGGATCTGATGCAGTGCATCGGCAGGGATGAAAACTGGCGGCGTCGTGTCAGCGATGAGACCTTACGGTTCGAAAACTCAAGTCTTGCAATAAGACAAAGGATGAGGGACGCGATATGACTGTTTTGTAACTGCTCCTCATTTTTACTTCATTTTGCTTTACCTATTTCTTATTTTATCAGTAGTTTGTAATTCCTTAATTTTCGATTCTTGTGAATGATTTATTTAGTCTTTCTTGAATTGTCATCATTTCTGTTCCGCCCGTGATAATGAAGAATTACAGTCCGGCAGCCAGAACGAGTTTCTGCAGGAGACGAGGCCGAAAGTGAGACTTTCACAGAATGATGTACACCCTATGCCTACTTCGAATCGGCACGTCTGCCGAGTTCTAGTGAGTTCCTCTTCTTGTCAGACAGAATCAAAGAAAAACACATGTAAATCCAATCAGACGCAGATTGCAGTTTTTGGCTTAAATGAAATTTTCTATGTTTCTCTGATAAAACGAAAAGTACTGAGGCCAGTGATAGTTTTGGCATGGAATGTTTTCAGGTCATTTCCGATTATGTGCATGTGCTTTTATCATGCATCTAATCGGCAATGTATGTGAGAATGTGGTTGAATGTGGATAAAGTTGCTCAAAATGTTTGTGTTTGCCGACATTAAGAGGCTCGCCAAATCTAAATGTGTTTAGCTTCATAGACAGTGGTGCATGAACATGATAGGAAATGACCTGAAGACATTCCATGTCAAAAATTGTGACTCGCGGCGCACACCCAATCAAATATTGTCTAGATCAAAATAGAAGCGCAATTATTGCAAATCAGGCGAGGAGAAGTGTTCATCTGGCCTTGCCAGCGCGGTCGCCTTGTGATTCCATTTCACTCTCAAATTTGAAAGGATGATGAGAAGGACTGGCAAAGAATTTTGGATCTCGCAGACGATGATTCTGGAGATGAATCTCGTCGAGAATCAGTCTTAGAAGATGAACAAGACATTGAAGAATCAGTCGTCAGCTCCAGTGAGGATGAAAATCAGCCTGATGACGGGCAACCTGGAAAAGTTGAAGGGCGTGATAACACTAAATGGCGCGTTGTCAGGGATCAAAGCGTAAGACGCCCAGGAAGGACAGCACAGCACGTGTTCAACGAACGAGTTGGAGTCACAAGAATATGCCAAACCATTGAAAACCCGTTAGACGCCTTCAGACTTATTTTCGATAGATGGTGTCTTCTTCATATCATCAATTGCACCCAACAATATGCAAGAAGAATTGTCAATGAAAACTGGAAGTTTGACGAAGAAGACCTTGAAAAGTTTATCGGCCTACTTTACCTACGCGGAATCAATAATCAAAAGAATTTTCCTTTCAATGATCTTTGGTCCAAGACCGTAGGATGCCCTGCCTTCAACAAGACGATGTCCCGAAATCGTGCTCGTGAAATAAAGCGATATCTACGATTTGACAATCGTGAAGACCGTCGAAGAAACCTTGATAACGACAAGTTTGCTCTCATATCTCCAATTCTCAAAAGATTCGTCGAAAACAGCCAGAAGTGATATCGTCCATGTCCATGTTTGACTATTGATGAGCAGCTGTTCCCAACGAAGGCCCGGTGCAGGTTTACGCAATGCATGCCGAATAGGCCGGACAAATTCGGCATCAAATTTTGGTTGTTAGCAGACGTTGATACAAAATATTTATCTCGGTCGCGATGAAACTTGTGTGGAATCCCTCGGCACTCACGCTGTTGACGGAACCTTTACACAACAAAGGTGACAGCGTTACGACGGACAATTTCTTCACTTCAAAACATCTTGCTGAATTGCTGCTTCAAAAGCGAACCACGATTACTGGAACTATGCGCAACAACCGACGAGAGTTGCCACCACTACAGCCTCTGGAACTACACAATTCCATTTTCTTTGAGCGCGACGCAATGCACCTCACAATGTATCAAGCAAAAAAAATAAAACCGTCTGCATTGTTTCGTCGCAACATCGCGGCTCAACCTGTCAGCCTGATGGTAAGAAAAACCAGAGACGGTTTTGTTCTACAACGACACGAAGTTTGGGGTTAACATGCTCGATTCAATGTGCCGCCAGTTCTCAAGATGGCCTCTAGCAGTTTTTTATATTATTCTTGACTTGGCTGCAGTGAACTCGTGGATCATATACAAGAAACAAACTGGCTCTGGAATTTCTCGCCGCAAATTCCTCTTCGAAATGTCAAAACAGGTTCGACGAGATGATGACCAAAGAAGCGCGCAATGATGCCTTTCCAATGACCCTGGATCGTCGTGTGACCTGCGCCATCCATGACAAGTGCGAAAAAATCGCACCGTGAACCTCTACAGAAAATGCAAAAAGCCAGTGTGTGGGAAGTGTCAGGCAATTGTTTGCGTGAAATGTTTCTGAAATAAACTATTGCGACGAATATCATTGTCCGATTATTTTAAGTATATGGACATGTATTACTGTTACTAGTACTTCTAATATATGTACACTGGAAATAAAGGTTGTGTTTCTATTCTCACATTGTAGTTGAATTCTAGAGAAAATTTAATTGCATAAACTATATAAATTGTATAAAACACTGAAAATTGAAATGAATGATGTGAATCGTCAATTGGCGGGGTTTCGCCTTTATAGGTATAATAATATTAAAATTATTTGTATAACTATGACAGCAGTCACCAATAAAATCTCTAGGTTAGTCATTTCATCATCATGTAGAATCATTGAAAGTCACGAGAGCCGATTGCAAAATGTTTTCACAGAAGAAAGTTATAAGTTTTAAAACTTGAAAATCGTCAATTGACGGGTTCGGCCGTTCTAGTGTTAATATGCGCTTTGGAGGAACTATTACACACGATTGACGTGAGGGTAGGAGGTAATGTTCTCAAACAAACTAGTATTTCATTTTTGTCTCTGATGTGACCTTTGGTGCGAAGGTGTGATCGAGGCTAGGAAGACTTGTCTTCTCTGCTAAATCACCGAGTGAAAAGACAATCCTTTCTCACTATCACGGTTCATTCCCTCATTTATTACAAGCTTTGCATGCACTGCTGTCTCTGTACCTTTGTTTGACAGAGAAAGTTGACATCAAGGCAGTGACAGCTATGCACGAGGATGAACAATTTGCTTGTATTATATTATTTCGGGTCTAGTTATAGGCCGGAGTCTGGAGTCCAGCAAAAATGATAGGACTCCGGGACTCCGACTCTGACTCCACGTCCCTGGCACGCATTCACCACAATAGTTATCATGAAATAAATAGTTTTGGGAAAGCCAAATTTCTGGTGGCAAGTCATTTTTGAAATTTGAAACGTTTATCACAATCCGAAGATAATATTGGTCATAAGGTTGATATATATCGCTTGATACATAAAAAGAGTTTTTTAAACAAGGACCTACTACTGGAAACTTGTCTTTCCCAAAATTCTATATTTCATTAAATGTCGAGATTTCACTAAATTGTGTCAATGTAATTTTCACAATGACAATCTTGTCCCATTCATAATAATAACTCGGCCATATGACTCATTGATGTTTTCATGAGTTACATTGTGCGCAATTCAGCTATGTATGGAATGTGGCAAAATGAAGGAAGCAATGCATCGCGGAATAATGAATGATTGTGTCATTGGATTCGATTTCGTAGACATTGCATTCAATTGAAAAAGTTAGGACAACGAAGATATCATTGTTTTCCGAATTTTGAAATAGAATCCTTGTACATTTCTTTTAATCATTCAATTGAAATAAGCCGTCAACAATGAATAATTGCGGTCCGATTAAAAGAAGGCCACAATGATAATGCTGAAGCGCGTAGCTCTGAATAATCATCATTCTGACCATTATTTTAAGAGGTCAGCAATTACATTGTTGCTGTGAGTCATACGAAACTCATAAGCCATGTTTCTATCATTTTTGCTCGATGGATAATTAAAAGAAAAGTCCAAGGACTCTATTTCAGAAGCCGGATAACAATGATATCATTGTTACTGTGTAGTATCATTCTTAGGTTCGTATATCTTTCCATGTTAAAATATCGAACCGCAATATGCCTGTTTAGCATATTGCTGCTCAATCATGGATAACCTTAACACAATGATATCGCAGTTCAAATATCGGCCGTGGAAATTAGCTGTTTTGAGAAATCCGTGGTAAAAGCAAACAGGTACTTTCAAGCTAAAAACAACGATTTTCAAAATACGTTCTTTATTTTCAGAAGTATGAATGGCTAAAACATCGTATTTTAAATGCGTTTTTCAGTTTCAGAAGTGTGAAAGGGCAAAACAACGTGTTGCAAAATACTTTTTATCAGAAAATAGAGGTATATTGCGATTGTGAAAGTTTACAATCTATTTTAGATTTCTAATCGTTATTGCTGTGAATGAAGAGTCAAAGATTGCAGCGTATTTTGAAATACGTTGTTCTGCCTTTGCAGAGCTCATCGAAATATCACAGAAATTGTAGCGAATTTTGAAATGGGTTGTTTTATAGTTTCATTAGAAAGGATGTTTCATCGGACTTCAGTGTGATAGTTAGTTCTAATGACGCCTAGCTTATAGTTCCAAATTCTTTTATCCTAAAAAGTATCATTTTTCTTGTTTAAAAAAAATGACTGATCTCAGACGAAAGTACACACACTGAATTTCCCATATGATCATGCCAAGGCAAAACAGCGTATTGTTAAATACGTATTAAAGATAG
This sequence comes from Prostheceraeus crozeri, assembly GCA_907163375.1. Lineage (NCBI taxonomy): Eukaryota > Metazoa > Platyhelminthes > Polycladida > Euryleptidae > Prostheceraeus > Prostheceraeus crozeri. Next base: position 89,893 of record CAJQUW010010440.1, read on the forward strand.
AGCCATTGATATTTACAATTATTAAGTATGGAGTTATTCTGAAACAATTGACAAATATTTCGATTAACAACGCTATGATGACGCTAAGATAGCGCTCACTTTCAGGTATAATGAAACATTCGACAAGCCATAGAAATCGAATTATTATTAATAGCAATTATGTGCCGAAATTGTCGAAAGCGTTCTACTGTGACCACCACAGAATTAGAAAAGTCTACTCTTCCTCTGTTTGACTCACAGAATTAGACAGCTCGTCTCTTGTTCTCGTTGACTAGAAGGGAAACATTCGAACATGTAATGTAAATGAAATGGAACAATCTCCTGACTAAATACCATAGCAATTGAACATTGAGCGACCAGTTCAACATTAAACACGCCAAATTGTGCGAGTTTCAGTGACTGCTCTCCACCGTATCACACAGCAAAGAGACGCAGACGATGTCAAGTTGTACATAGAAGTTTATGAACGTTTTTCCATGTGCCTGCTAACTTTTTTTAAAATGATCGGAGGGCCCAACATTATAGAGAAAACGTTTGCGCAATGATCTGAATTCTTCGAATCTGAAGGAGTCGTGGCGATCGGAGCATTTTAAAGGAATTCAGAGCAATCCGCAAGCGACGCACGACTATTTTTCCTATCTCTGTAAGGTATTAGAAATTTCTTTTTGCCCACTCAATAAGTTCCTGCATGTGCCATCTGTTTGAATCAGTTTGCACTTCTAGCAAAGTGATGCAGTTAAACAATCTAATTCTGTGACTGTGACACTCAGTCTAATTGACATAGCGTCATTTCATGAGGGAATACGCTATGAAGACGCTAACCTAGCGCTCTATCGGATAATTCTTTTTCCTGTTGAACGACAGTAATGATAAGATGAATAGGTTGAAGCGTTATCTGCAACTAATTTCTAAATGGCTAATAAAAGCATCAAGGTATGACAGCGTGCTGAAATTCTCTTGGTAGATATTTGTATGCTTTTCGTATGTTATTTCAAATGTGGTATGCTTTACATACTAAAGCCATATCAGCACAATGTTAAGAGAAAGCATAAATCATCTAAGTGTGGTTGAAATCTAAGTATGCTGATTCAAGGCCTTTTGTCAATAAAGATCACACTAATGTTACTACTGTTTTGTAAGTAGTAAGATAATGACATTCAAGAGTCATACTTTCAATACTGAGTTCGATTTTAATACACATAAGTCCAAGGCATTTCATGAGTAATCAATAAGATTTCAACCATCAACAATTATGCATTATGTAATTTTGAAATTAAGCATATTATCAATCCGAAATAAAACACATTATAATTCATGAACGCAAAAATAGTTATGTTTCAGATATATAAATCAACAAGATTTCACTGTATATATCGTTAAAATGAAATTACGTTTATCAACTAGGGTCGTTCAATTGAGTTAACTAACGTTCTGTTAATGTTGCTAGACTAGTAGCATCGACGACATATTCGTGGAGCATAAAATTCAGAATAAATCTAATGTAGTCAAAAATCACTCTACCAAACAAAAAATATTCACGACTGGTATTGCCGAAAAAAGTTATTTGACAGTAGTATGTAATATATACATATATACACATATACATAACATCGCAGTCAATATGATAGAGCTCAACATAATGTTTCTCTAATATTCGATAAACTAATTTCGTTTAATTTGTGGAAGCCTTGAATGTAATTCTTGCAAACCATTTTATTGCACAGCCAACGCTTCGGATGTCCACAGCATCCATCTTCAGGGCAAATTTATGCAAGTACATGTATATTACACGCTAACGTGATTCTGCATTCAAATCCTAGTACAGAGTGATCATAAAGTCGCGCACGTGAAGAAAATGTGACATATATTACATGTCGATGTCATTACCAGCGATAGCTAGGTCACAAAGCCATTTCAAGGCTGCTTTCCATCAACTTCGCCTTGACGCGCAATAAAGCGAATTGTGCGTGAGCCTATTGTTCGCGGTATGGAAACATCATTCGCGTAACCGTGAAGCGAAGGACGCGAATGTTACTAAAGAAGCTCTTGCGTAAAGCGAATTAGCTCAACTTTCGCTTACACTTCGCTGGTGAAGATGAAGCGAACTGGCATAGTGGCACCGCTAGATGGTGACGCGAAGAAGCCAAACGCGAATTTTGATGAAAACATGATTTTTCTATCAAAGCGAAAAGGGGAAACTATATTGGAATCTAATTGACCAATCACCACCAAGTACGCCAGGTTCGCGCGACAATGCGAATTGAATGGAAATCAGCCTTCACTTGCTCGACGTTGTGATCAATCTGTACAATAGTTATATGAAATTCTATGAATGAGCTTCATAGTCAGATATAATGTAGAAATCAAACTGAATATACTAAGAAATACTGATTAAACAAAAAATCAAGAAAAAGTCTTTCTACATCACTGCTAGACGTCGTGTAAGCCCTTGGTCCTACTTATTGAAGACCGAATTATGTTTATTTATCAGCATTAAGCTTCGGCTATCTCCAGATCTTTCTTTCATACCTTGCCAGGACGATGGTGTTCTCTCTGATGACGTTGCAGTCTTTCAATATGTTCTTGTTTGAGATATTTAATGATGGATCCGTTGTTCATATGTTGTTTGCATCTATGCATTATATTTTGAACCCATTTTCATGCCCAATGGACACCTGTATTGGGTACACAACCAATGATCTGATTCAGTCCTAAATCTCCTCATAAAATTGTAAGAATCTGAGAATCTGATTCATAATAATAATATAATGATGATAATAATAATATACCTGTATATTTAGCAGTAGAGCCTCAATAATGGGAATCGTGAGGCATGAAAAGCGGTTGCAATTTGACAAAGATGTAATGAAATCATAATTTCAAAAAATAGAAGATTAAAGTTAAAGATAACACATTTAAAACAGACATAGCACGTAAAAAGGAACTGTCAACGAACAAAGCCACTGTTTGACAATTTTATCATTTTGATTATGAAAGACGAACTTCTCATTGCTGTAAGACAGGTACAGACAGGCATAGTAAACTTCTGCGAATAAACCAGACGTTGAGGACATAAATGATGTAAGGGATGACTCCGATCTTGGGACAGAGATGAAAGAAGGTCAAAACCGATCATGAGGCGACGATGCTCAAGTGGCATCGTCAAATAAGATAAATAATAAGATAAAATAAGACTTAAACCAATAAGATTAAAACCCCGACTAATAAAGGTGAAAACAACGCCGAAAAGCGATTGGCAGAAATGAGAAGGAGAGCATATGAACATCGTGTCCAGAATCCTGGAGAATCCGCCTATGTCAAGAAAAAGAAACTTTATATCAATGATGAAATTAAAATGGATTAAAACCCTCTGGTCTGCCGCATCCTGTTTACAGCAAGTTCTGCAATACATTTTCTGACAGTCTTGATTTGGTGTTAACGAATTTTTCCACTTATTTTCCAATAGTTGCAGGTGATCTAAATCGTTACAATTGTACCACCGGATGAATTTTCACTATCAAATGTTGTTGTAGAGGATACACTATATGATGCCATCCTTGATCTCATTTTCATTGACACCTCATTGAAACAAAGATATGCAAGCAAAAATGTTGAAATTGGACAGCCGATAGGGAGTTCCGATTGAGATTGGTGTCGATAAAGATGAGCCTCATTTCATGTATTAAACTATTTAACAATCGTTCATTGGCAAGGATGTTTCATCTTCTCTGAATGATGAGTGTCAACAAGCGGGAATGAAGGAAACTGCTTTGATCTCCGACATTCACACTTGCATTGTTAACACCACAGAATTAGATTCATCTGCGCGCGCTTCGGTTTCCTAGAGAGGAAGAATTGTATCTAACCTTAATATTGAAATGGCACATCACCGAATTAGAAAACTTGCTCCTTCTCGAAAGGATAATTTGTGTATCGCTTGCTACAGGAAATGGCAAACAATAAGCTGTCAGCAGAGGACACCAGAGCCAGTGAGAGATGCGTGCGTGCTGTGATATCACGTCGCATACACCAAAACACATCGATGCCTGGCTTCGATTCAATGTGTGCATTATACAGTGAGCAATGACGAGAGGATCATCAAGTGAACTAATTTTCGTGCGCCTGCTACTTTCTTTAATAATGATCGGAAGGGTCAACATTATGGAGAAAACTTGTTGTCAATGATCTGAATTCTTCGAATCTGAAGGAATTTTGGCAATCGAAGCACTTTGCTGGAACTCACATTAATCCGCAAGCGACGCGACTTTTTTTTCTATCTCTGTAAGGTATTAGGAATTATTCCTTTTTGCCTAAATAATAGGTTCCTCAATGTGCCGTCCATTTCGTATTAATCACACTTCTAGCAAACCGAAGCAGATAAACAAAATATTTAATTCTGTGGTTAACCTGGTTAATGCTGAACGCGCGCACTTCATACTTTCACTCGGAATGTGCATCAAATTGCCAGACTACTATGATTCGATTGTCGCGCGTTGAAAGTAGGTGGTGAATGCAGCTGTGCGCTGAATCGGCCAATGAAACTTGGTCTGTTGGCACCAGAGTTGACGGTAGCTTTTCTCTATTTATGCGGAACTCAAGTTGCCGCCACTGCACTACCAGTAGCAAGTTGCCCAGCTCTACTCCTTGCAAATGCTATAGCCACAGAATTAGATTGTTTAATCGTATCACTTTGCTAGAAGTGCAAACTGATTCAAACAGATGGCACATGCAGGAACTTAATAAGTGGACAAAAAGAAATTTTTAATACCTTGCAGAGATAGGAAAAATAGTCGTGCGTCGCTTGCGGATTGCTCTGAATTCCTTTAAAATGCTCCGATTGCTACGATTCCTTCAGATTCGAAGAATTCAGATCATTGCGCAAAAGTTTTCTCTATCATGTTGGGCCCTCCGATCATTTTAAAAAAGTTAGCAGGCGCATGAAAAAACGTTCACAAACTTCTCTGTAGAACTTGACATCGTCTGTGTCTCTTTGCTGTGTGATCCGCTTGATAACAATCACTGAAACTTTGCACAATTTGGCGTGTTTAATGTTGAACTAGCTGCTCATTGTTCGATTGCTATGGTATTTAGTCAGGAGATTGTGCTATTTCAATAACGTTACGAGCTCCAATGCTTCCCTTCTAGTCAAACGGAAGAAGAGTAGACCTGTCTAATTCTGTGGCTATAGCAAATGCTAGCTTTACTAATACGGCTCCATGACATTAGCAACCATCTAAACTCACCATTTCCACTTTAATTACAGAACTCTGCAGTTATATTCAAGAATCCAGCAGATTTATTTCAGCATTTCAAGTTTATATTTCAGATTGAAGCATTTATATTTTTGACAACAACATTTTAATTTCAGATAATTTTTGTGCGTGTGTTTAAATCGTTTATATTTGAGAATGCAACACTTCTATTTCAGACTTTGTCATTTCTAATTCAGAAATAGACTTTATATTTCAGAAATGATCATTTATAATTCATTTTTAGTCATTTATATTTCAGAATTCCAGAAAAGACGATATATATTTAAGAAAGTGTCATTTATATTTCAGATTTGCAGTTTATATTTCAGAAATGATCATTTATAATTCATTTTTAGTCATTTATATTTCAGAATTCCAGAAAAGACGATATATATTTAAGAAAGTGTCATTTATATTTCAGATTTGCAGTTTATATTTCAGAAATGATCATTTATAATTCATTCTTAGTCATTTATATTTCAGAATTCCAGAAAAGACGATATATATTTAAGAAAGTGTCATTTATATTTCAGATTTACAGTTTATATTTCAGAAATGATCATTTCAATTTGAGATATCTGCACTTATAATTCAGACGCTAGAAGTAATTCAGAATACGTCATTTATATTTCAGAAATCCCCATTTCACTTTCAGAATTGGTCACTTGCAATTCAGATGTCAAGTTTTAATTTCAGAAACGGTGAAATATATTTCAGAATGCATCAGTTTAATTTAAGCACTTCTCAGTTGTCAAAAAATGCTTGCAAAGATCCGAATAGTGTGCAGGAGGCTAAGGTATAAATTGGCCAACACAGATGATTGATAAAATTACTGTTGGTGACAATGCAAGTGTCCGATAATTGTGGAATTTGTTTGAGACCAATGTCAAAAGCAACATTATTGGAACAAGGAACAAGGGCCATTCAAGATCGTCCACTATCACGTGGTCCGAATATTCACGTAATTGGAGCAATATCCTCGGAAGGGATAGTTGCGATGATCAAGCGTCGGGCTGCCTTTAGGAGTGATGACTCTTGCAATGAATGGATACAGGAGCTGCTTCAAACCTGGGAGCAATCACGAAAGCAATTAAACAATTTGATAATTGTTTGTGACAATGCTCCGTGCCACTCACGAATAGACGAAGCCCTTGCCGGGACTGGAAATATCCTGCTACGTCTGGTACCATATTCTCCACCTGTGAACCCGATTGAGTCCATGTGGTCATCTCTCAAAGCATATGTCAAAAGGCATTTACGCATTCCCGACGTTCATGGCTTAGGAGTGGGCGAGCAGCGACTTCAGTATTTGGAGAACATGGTCCAGGATGGAATCAACAGCCTCAGTGACCAAATGTGCGTTCGTTGCTGCCAGCATTCCACAACTTTCCATGTGATGTCCTTGAATTGAGGGATCTTCGAGTTGGTCAGTGACTTAAACTATCTTAATAACTGTACGTCTATTTATACACAACATTTAAGCTTCACGAATGATATTAAACATAAAATCTCTGGATGAAAAAACGCATCTTTCATCTTACAAAATCAAATTAAAGAATATTGAATATCTCACAAAGTGATAGAATCTTCTATTTTATTGAAAATGCCACTTCTGATTTAAAGAAACAAATTCTGAAAATTCGACATTCTCAAATTTAATTGATGCATTCTGAAATATATTTCACCGTTTCTGAAATTAAAACTTGACATCTGAATTGCAAGTGACCAATTCTGAAAGTGAAATGGGGATTTCTGAAATATAAATGACGTATTCTGAATTACTTCTAGCGTCTGAATTATAAGTGCAGATATCTCAAATTGAAATGATCATTTCTGAAATATAAACTGTAAATCTGAAATATAAATGACACTTTCTTAAATATATATCGTCTTTTCTGGAATTCTGAAATATAAATGACTAAAAATGAATTATAAATGATCATTTCTGAAATATAAACTGCAAATCTGAAATATAAATGACACTTTCTTAAATATATATCGTCTTTTCTGGAATTCTGAAATATAAATGACTAAAAATGAATTATAAATGATCATTTCTGAAATATAAAGTCTATTTCTGAATTAGAAATGACAAAGTCTGAAATAGAAGTGTTGCATTCTCAAATATAAACGATTTAAACACACGCACAAAAATTATCTGAAATTAAAATGTTGTTGTCAAAAATATAAATGCTTCAATCTGAAATATAAACTTGAAATGCTGAAATAAATCTGCTGGATTCTTGAATATAACTGCAGAGTTCTGTAATTAAAGTGGAAATGGTGAGATTATGATGCAAAAAATGTTGGATGTTGTCTATCGATAAATCAACACTAACCAGAAAGCTGAACTTGCAATGGAAGCATGTTGACAATAGAACGCATTAAACAGTAAATGTTACACATTCACTTGTTATCTGAAGCAAATAGCAATTAAACAACAGCATAAGTCTCCGGAATTCATAGGCGGATAGAACCGCACACTCATAAAATTGATTTTGATTGAAGATTGTTAGTAAGTATGACATACCGTTGTACTCTGCTGTATGCTTGATCTTATGTTGTTTCGACTTTCATAATTGCTTCTACAATGCTGATTTCATAATTACTGTTTTCTTTGCATTGGATACAAAATTGATTAGTTATGTCATTGAGTACAGTAGTTGAGGTCTTGCGTTGTATATGAATTCTCATGCCTGGGTGATCCAGGAAGCCAAACATACATCGACAAACGAAGACTTCACCAGAGGATTGATGAACATAAAAGAACAGACGCGGCAGTAAAAGAACACATAAATAACTGTAACTACTGTACTTAGAACATACTAATCAATTTCGCATCAAATACAAAGGAAACGCCAATTATAAAAATCAGAATTATAGAAGCAATTATGAAAGTTGAAACAACATAAGATCAAGCATACAGCAGAGTATAACGGTGTGTCCTACTTGCTAGCAATCTTTAATTAGCATCTTTAATTAGAATCAATGTTTTGAAAGAGTGTGCGGTTCTATTCGCATATGAATTCCGGAGACTTATGCTATTGTTTAATTGTTCTTTGCTTCAGATATCAAGTGAATTTAACTCTTTAGAGCCCAAGCGCTCCTACAATTCTCAACGCATAAAACATAGCGACAATAGCAAACTAATGCATCGCTCGCGTGGTAGACAGAATACTGTCAATGCCTTTTGTCAAATTAAGATCTACTGTTCAAATAATAGCATTCATTTTGATCTTGCTTGTTAAATTGTTGAAGTTTAACTCACCGGCACCCATAATCATGAACGCTGTAGTCTAAGTGAAAGAATGGCTCCACATGTGATCGCAAACAACGTTTCCGGAACAGTGAAATGGTTCAACAGGAATCTCGGTCGCGGAAAGATCTTCAGTGAGTATTTTGGTGATATTTGGATTCATCATTCTCAAATTACGAGTCCCAAAAATCGAAATGGCGACAACTTTTTATTGCCAGCACAAAATGTGGTTTGTAACATCGTCGAGGGATCAAAAGGTCTATCAGCTGACAATTTGAAAGTTATTTTCACCAAGACTCGTTCATTTTCGGCAGGTCCGAGGCGCAGAAATAGACAACGACCTTCATTTGATGCAATAAAACCTGATGCTGATCTTGCACCTGCACTTTCTGAGCTCATTATTATAGAAGATGATCTGAGAGGTGAGGTGAAAAACTTTGATTATCGTCTTCGTCGTGGCACTGTTAGTGTCAAGCAATATGGCAATCTTCCTTGTTATGCTGAGCATATTCTGTCGAGTAGTGGAGAATCAACTGAGCCACTTCAAAGCACACAAATTGTCAAATGTGATGTAGGCCGCGATAAAAATGGAGATCTGATGGCAATGAATATTCAAGTAATATGTGAAGCGGTTGATAAAATATTTAATGAGAATTTTTCTAAACTCGGCTTAGAAGAGAATGTTGCTGCAACAAAGGATTCTGATGATATTTCAGAAAGACGACGTAGTCAGTACAAACAGCCTGAGATTATAGCCCATGATCAACTTGGTGAAGTAATCAGTTATAACACCCATAAAAAGTATGGATTTGTGTCAGTACAAGGCCGAAAGAATATCTATGTTAATCATTTCGCGTTGATTGGAACTCGACATTTGGAGCCAAAGCAGGTTGTGAAATTCGATATAGGAGTTGGCCCGAAATGTGATGTTGCCTTAAATGTTAAAGTACTTGCCAATGGGCCCGATACTGAGACCGATTTATCACACAAGTCGATGTCACGTGGGCCACCTTCTACCAGACATCCAAAAGAATCTGAAAATCTGCACTCTTCAGCTATTCATGAGCCACAACATCTTTCTGCGTACGGTGGTTGTACTCAGTTAGAAACCCACAAAAGTCAAAGACAGAACAGCTTTCGAAAATCAGGTCTATGCCGATCAAAGAAAGGTAATAAAAATGAAGTGAACGTAGACAAGATGTTCTCAGCTTGCAAAATTTGTTATGATCCAGTAGAAGACCCAGTGACACTGCCCTGCAAACATGTTTTTTGCCGGGAATGCATCACAGAATGGTTGTCTGTCAACCATTATTGTCCAATAGATGGTGAAAATGCCATGATGGAATCAATCCAACATGCATGATGCAGTGTTCAATATGAATATACCAACTACGAGTAAATCTTAATACGCAACTGGTATTCAGAAAAATCATTACCATCACATCATGTCGTATAGTTTGCATTTGATATTTTACTTAATTTTCTGCGGCATTTTGAAATAACCTTTTCTATATCATTGATCTTGTTGGATTCGTGCTCTGTATCAAAAATATATTCAATTTGTGTCTTATACAATAGCAACTATTTTATCAAAGTGTATGTATACAGCACTGGTGCACTATATCAATATATCAAATAAAAACAGCATATCTGAACTATACACAGAAAGCATGTTCTTGAAATATCATGGACGAATACAAAGTGTATAGGAGTTGACCCAGTTGATACCCACCATGAAAATCTCCTCTATGGTGGATAGACTAAATAATTATCAACTCTAATATCAACAAACCATTTCAAATTTTGAAAATAAGCACAAGTCAAGAACAACGTACCTGCGACAAGGTGGCTCTAGATTCAACAAGCGAAGCCTATGCTTGTTGTAGACTGAATATGATATGCTTTACAACGTTTGCAGATTTGAAGTGTGAAAAAATCTCTGCACGCGCTAGAGATGTACTTAAGTCGAGCGGAATCGAGCCGATGGGGCCTCGGCTCGGCTGGGCTCCACTTGTTCGAGCCGGTCGGAGCCGCGGCTCTTCGGCTTGGCTTAAAATAGATTGTTTGTAGTTTGGTCCCATCCCATTCTTTCAAGACAAGTGAAGTCATATCGAAGTACATGCTACTCTGTACATATTACTACTCATATGTCTGAAATAACTTCAAACTTAGTATTGTGTACAATAATGTTTTTGAGGCAGCTGTTCTAATAGCGATCGGTCAACTTTAAATTACATTATGAAAGCATAAATTTATCAAATAATTGAAATTCATTCATTTAGGAGACTTTAGGCAGACTTTAAGACCTCTGCCTAAACTCAGTAATAGACAGTTTTGATATTCTTGTGCTAAGATTGATGGATCAGAGGCTCTCTACTGTTCGTCAAGGACCATCATCCTCAAATGATAGCGGTGCGATAAATGCGATAACTGATGCGTAGTTATATTATCCAGATGCATCAGATCGTTGGAGAAAATGAAAAGTAGAAATGCGTAGGAAATTTATAAGAATAATAGACAAGGATTTTGAATATTTCAAAATCACATCGGCTCGCGGCTCGTCAGGTCGAGCCATGCACATCTCTAGCACGCGCTTCAAACAAAGACTAACTCGCCTTGAATACGGATTAAATACTTGACAATTGTGCTCAAGAATAGATCTAGCGAAAGTCTTATAACCAGGGATGCGGAGTCCCATCATTTTGATAGGACTTCGACTCCGGGGGTTGATAGGACTTCGGCTTTTGATAGGACTCCGACTCCGACTCCGGGTGGCAAGTATCTATAGTCTAGTTTTTTTGAAAAAACTGGTAACCTACATCATAGATCATTATAGGCTTACCTGAACCTATATTTAATGATCATTGCTGCACCAATTATCAGTCATTTTCGATGAAAGTTTATCAAATGTCGCTTTAAGTTGGATGCATGCGACTCGGCTCCTCCCATCTTGCTGATGTGTGCTTCACACGGTTTTTCTCCAGTCTCTACCAGCAGGAAAATCTCCATCCTTCTTCAAAAATATGAGTACACTTTCGATTTTAATATGCGCTTTGGAGGAGCCATCACACACGATTAACGTTTGGGTAAGAGGATAATGTTCTCAAACAAACTAGTATTTCATTTTTGTCTCTGATGTGACCTTTGGGTTGTTTTGTGATCGAGGCTAGGAAGGCTTGTCTTCTCTACTAAATCACCGAGTGAAAAGACAATCCTTTTTCACTATTACTGTTCATTCCCTCAACTATTACAAGATTTGCATGCAGCAGTGTCTCTGTACTTTTGTTTGACGGAGAAAGTTGACAGTGACAGCTATGCACTGTTGAAGTATGCTTCGTTATCTCAAAAGAAAATAACTCTCTTAATCTGAGTTCAAGCTTAAGAGAATTACTTTCACTTGAGATAATGAAACACGCGTAGAATTTTGGGTAGCATCATCCTTATCGTATTTATGCAAATATGAAATCCAACTACCTGTAGATCAAGCACAAGTTTAGGAGATAAATCAAATTACCGGATTATTGACAAAAACTGGGTGGAATAGCAGGTAGAATCATACGCCACTTTCACAGTGATCTCAAAACAGACTGGGTGAAACAGTTGAGCAATCGAAGAAATTAAGATACGAGTACTAAGCTCTTACTGAAGTATATTCTGGTCTACATGAATAACCTATGAGCATGTAATACCGTTTCCAGATAAGCCTAATGCCTTTACGAGCAAGCTCAAATTATAGAGGCGGACTAATTTGATTTTCACTAAGCTTAAAAAGTAATGAGAAATCTAAGTTTGAATGGGGATTAAATAAAAAGTAAAAAAACTATGGCAATAAACGGAAGCAAGCTTTGTAATACACAGCATACAGTGCACACTTTAGCAAACGTAATGTCGCATGCAGAGTTTGCTAACGATAACTTCGACAATTTTGACGAACAACGACAACGATAATGCAGCGATAATGCAATTGTGTTACCGTGGTAGGTTATCGTTGCAGACCTCCCAAGTTCTGCTGACATTCATTTCATCTCCTCTCAATACATCCAACTGCGAGTCTTTTATATGGATTGTAAACAGTGGCGTCATCTCCGTACCTGCGAGGCCTTCGGCGCATCATAAAAAAAAATTTACCAACATTTATAAAAATGAAAAGTGTCATCATTCATTTAAATTCGATAGCTTCTCGTGTTAGCTTCCGTCTCAAAATCAGACGCTCAACCTCAAGAGTGAACAGTTTTGCAGCACGTGCTTGGATCACAGCTGTTTTCTTCGAACAATTAGACACACAAACTAGTCGTGTGTTCAGACGGAGCACTGATGTTCAGACAGCGAAAGAGACTTGTGTGCGTGTGAGGCAGTAAGCGCACGCGCCCGCGACAATATTGGCTTTCCCGATAGACATAATGCTTTGCCTTCTCCAAATTTTGCAATGAAATTCTACACAATTCTTGATCGAGGCGCGGTATCTAAATATAGTAAGGGAAGCGCAACCCAATTGTTCCTCGCTTCGCTTAATGTGAGAGAAGCCAATACGTCAACAGTAGCAGATGGCTGACGTTCTGACAAGACTGCGATCAGATGATCAGCGTTCTCCAATGAATGCAGAGTAATGCATCTGACTCGAACACCCAGATTCGGTAGAATTGAAAAATTTGTTTTTGCGTGATTGATGTGACGCTATGGTTAGTACTGCAGATGAGATCATAACCACGCCTTTCGTCCGAAGGGAATATACTGAAAAGATGACAGTCGTCAAGCAGGGTAGGCCAGCACCTGATATGAAATTGAAAGCACTCACACAGAAAGAAATAAGAAATACACAAGACATTTTAATGCATCAAAATTTCAAACATGTGGGTAACTGACCGGCCGTCAAAAACGCAAGAAACTGTTCGCCTCGCCTCCTTTTTTCTCGAGAAAATGTGGTCTGGACAGAGAGGGGATATGGTGATCTCAGCTCCTTGAGTAAGGCGGTTAAGTGACATGAGCAATCACTTCTCATGTGCACTTTCACTGGACCTTACAAAATGTTCGGAAAATTGTTATTAAAAATTCAGTTTTTATGAAAATTAATGATGTGACATAAAAGTGCTTTGTATAGAAATAGTATCCCAATGCCGAGTGAAGGCCTACGGTCAGGGAGAAGCCTAGAAGAAACATTTAAATACTTCTGATGAAGTGTATTTGATATGAAAATAGCGAGGCATGCAGCACAAGTTTCTGCAGGGAACGAAGCTGAAATGTGAATTTCGGAGAATGCATTTACAGACCTCGACATATATGCAGTTTTGTAACATCCATGTCCATAATTCTGTAGAAGTTTCATTTTCCGGCTTGTGTTTGGCCGAACTATATGCCGTGGTAGCTGGAAAACGGCTCCGAAACCATGCCGAGCAGGTTTGCACACAAGACAATACTCTTTGTGGACATTTCTCCAAAACTTTAATCGAAATATTATTTGCGATGATGACCGACTCTCGGCCTAAAGAAATGCTCATTTTGAAATGTTCCGCCACACAAAATATGGTGCAGGATCACTTTCAATTAAGAACTTTTTGTGTCCAGTGTGAAAGTAGGTTGGAGGAGGTCAATATTCCTAAGTTTACTTCAAAGAACAAAATATTTTGCGCGCCGTCCACGCAAACATTCTCTTGTTCACCATTAACGCAAGAGCTCTACATGAATTCCCGTAATACTTGTTTAATACCTCTACATGATAGAGCACATCCAAATGGAGTGCCACGATTATAATTATGAAGGCCTTTTGATGAAACACGGGCAAGAAAACTGAGCACCAGACGTTTCATCATATGTCAAAGAAAATTTCAAAGATTACCGACGATCCTGAGACAAGGAATCCCAACAAACAAGCGGACTTCCGACGGAGTTCCGTTTGTGGTCCGTGTAATCCGCGGATCGTCTTTGTTTCTCGGGATACCACAGCGCTCGAAAGAGACGATATTAAAACTCAGAAAGTCATCCAGCATTATATTTTGTAAAGCTGATAGATATAGGAACTACTTCCTTCCATCCTGTGTATCGCGTTTTTCGGAGCTGTGACTTGATGCCTTTTATATGCTTTTTATATGCCTTCATATGTATTATGATCCGCCGTGTCCGTTCTCTTGAGGTAGTGATTCTATATCCTTTATAAGGTACACCTTTTATATATCAAATTCTCTGTCAATGTCGAAATATTTTCTTGATATTCTCATCTTGGATCACCCTTGCCTATACAAATGTCATTTATTAATTTATCCTATACAAATGTTGAAAATATTAATAAAAGTCAATTAATATCTGAAAATGATGATCATGGCTGTTCGAATTACATATAATAAGAGTAATATATTTTTAATTTAGCTTTGAGTCTACGGCAGTAAGTTAGATATCTAAAGAGAATGACGACTTTTAAGTCAATAAAAAACACCAACATAGGAATCGAACCGAAGTCCGCGGTGGAGACGAGCTCGCATCTTCTTCAGTAGGCCACGCTGACGGTTCAAAAGGAATGCGAGTGAAGGAAGTCTTGCTGTCGATATGTTCAACGCAGCTAACATAGACATCACTGCTAACATGCATGATCACAGTTATCAGTCATTTAAAAGGCATTTCAAAGGTACACTGTAAATCGCTGGATACGAAAATTGCATGCAAGCACATACCAAATTCACAAATAATTTGAAACTAACATCTGGTATGTTTTTCATACGAAAGCTCATACGATGATTGTTATGTGCGATTTTGGTTTGAGCGATACGAACCATTCTATCTGTGATTGGCTGTTTTACGATGAAATACGAGTTGTTCGTATGTTTTATATACGAGACCCGATGCAAATTCATCCTCATGCGTATGCCTCTGGTATGCAGAGCTTTAAGTCAAATAGCAAAAAAATATATTACCAGTCATGAATATTTCTTAATGATAGTTTGGTATCTAACTAGATTAGATTTATTGTGAATTTTATGCTGCATGTCGCCCTTGCTACTTGCTTAGGAAGATTTACAGGACGCTTGGTTAGATCTACTTTATGAACCAAGTTGATTAACATCAATTCACTCAAACGATATCTTCTGTGCAACCATGTTGACTTTTATATCTTAAACATAACTATTTTTGCGTTTATGAATTATGTGTTTTCAATTCGAATTGATAATATGCATAATTCCAAAATTACTTAATGCTTAATTGTTGATGGTTGAATACTTATTGATTATTTATGAAATGCCTTAGACCTGCATGTATTAAAATCGAACTCAGTATTGCAAGTTTGACTCTTGAATGTCATTATCTCACTACTTACAAAACAGTAGCAAGCACCATGCAACATTAATGTTATCTTTATTGTCAAAAGGCCTTAAATCAACACATTTTAGACATCATTAATCCTTTCCTTTAACATTGTGCTGGTATGTCTTTAGAATGTAAAGCATGCCACAGTTGAAATAACATACAAAAAGCATACAAATAGATACAGAAATATACCAAAAAATATTTTAGTACAGTATGCATCCTTTGCGTGTGATTGGTATTGAGCGATTTACAGTGTAGTCATTAAACATTGTACTAATTCAAGAAAAGATAATTCATTGTCTTTCAGATTGTATTTAATATGTGGTTATGGGATCACTGATGCATTTATCGTCAATAATAGACTTAATGTTCAAACAAGCAATTCAATATATGATTTTTTGGACATGGAAGCAGACTGGTGGTAATCAATTTATTTTTCCATTGCGCTAGCGCTTCCGACCAGCTACGCTGGCCATCGTCAGGCGACAATGATATACATGATAATGATGAATCATATACATGATGTACATTGATTGCCACCAGTACGCTTCCCTGTCCAAAAAATCATATGTTGTCGAATGGGAGACATTTCATTTCAAGCAATTCAATGTAGCATTAATTTTCATTTGCAGTGCATAACAAAATAGTGTAATCTCGAATAGTCGAGATCTTGGCACTGAAATCTAGAGCTCTCGAATGCCTTAGAAATGGTCGAGATCTCGAGATAGAATTCGTCGTACTTAGAACATGTGCACACAATTCAAATTACTACTGTATTATTTTATGTGAAGCCTTTGACTTTTCGCATCAAATCTGACTGATAATATTTAGGCCTACATATGTCATGTTCTTTAAGATTCAGTTGAGGTTGTATGGATATCAGATGTCCACCTCTTATTGACTTCTTTTCGGTAGTAATAGGCTATTGTCTTGCACAAACACCCATGTTTTTTGTTATTTTCTTTTTGTCAATGTTTTTTGGATCGGCGTTGATCCACTTATTTAGTTCTACTTCATTTCTGATAAGGAAACTGTAAACTGGTATCGGTTGGTTACTATGACCATTATTGCTTTTTGCAATTGACAACTGTACACTTTCTCACCATGTTTGGCAAAAAAATCTACAATGAAGCATTTTTCAAACTGGCCTACGCTAAATCCTGCGGATTGAGAGTTGGAAATCCCTAATACTATCTATGTTTCATAGACATCCCTGCTTCAAGTATCAATTGATGTCAAGAAGAAATTTCTATGATGAATTAAATAATCTTGGTAAGAAAAAAGTAGGTCATACTATTTTGGAAAAAGTCTCATGACGTGAATGAAACATGCTTTGCCATTTGATATATTAAGTCTAACTGAATTAATGCGCCATATGATTAATATATTGGAACACCATTTTTATAACCCCGCTCTGAGAGTTGAATCGAATAATGCAAGTCAACAATTTAGGAATTCTCTGCTACATATATGCGTCGCCGTGTATTGCTGAAAAATCACATTCTTCGAATTATTTGTTGTTCATTATGCGATTGCAACAGCTCTCCTTCATTTGAGTCAAGGTCAAAAGTTGCTATTTGTTAGTTTCTCTTATGTTGTAAAGCAAATTTTTCATATCCTAAGCGTTCGAATGACTCAACTCAAATCATTTTCTTTCGGATCATGGTATTACTTGGTCTTACACAAGCATGAATCTGGTTTAGGGAGCGGGAGCATAATATAAAGTTTTCCGATTGACATGTAATCTAATTTGCATGCAAGTCAAGTATAATTTGTGTTATAGAAGGGAACATAGGTGTTTTTTATATTTAGTACTACGAAATCTTCAATTTCGCGGTATCTTCATTTCCAATATCATTTTTAGAAGTTCATTTAGTCACTTATATGAGTGGGTGCAACTTATACAAATACCATCGCGGAAAAGTACTTCATAAAAGCGCAGTCGCTAGCCTATTGAACAGATGATGTAAATTAGGTTACTAAGAACAGATAAGCGTCGCAATCCGGTATTACAGAAATGTCCTTTCTATATTCGATATTTGCACTATTCAATGATATGCGTCAATGACCTATATTAGATGGATTATCCGATTAACACACCTAATCCGTATTATTACAGTTTCCAGATTTCAAGCTGCCCGCTTTACTGCTAATCAGTGTACAAAAGTCATGCCAAGGGATGAACTTAACTTATCTTAAGATTGCAAACAGAATTCCAATTAATACTTCGGTTAAACAATTGAGCGACATTTGTGTTCTCATATACAAATAGAAAGAATATATTCTATCATTGAAGTGGAGGTTGCTTGCATGTTGTTCACTCTTGTCTAAATTAGATTCACCTGAACATGTATCATTCAGTTAAACTCGGCAAACTGAATTAAAACATATGCATACCTTTCTCATCCTCGTGCGATGCTGAGAGCGGCTGCAAATTCCATGCGCTCAAAATTTTGGAGAAAGTAATTTTTGAAAAGCATTTCTGCGAAATGAGTTACTCTAATACTCACTCATGCTTATCAAGCTCTTGTTCCTGAATGAAGTTGCATTTACGAAAATAAAGTAACAAGCCATTCATTCATTTATTAACATGAGAGAAGTTCTTGCGTTGATAATTTTTCTTTTTTTGTAGCAACATGTGCGAGGCCTTTTAGCCACTGCAGGCGATCATCGTCAAGCAATTGCCAGATCTACTCAACAAAAGTCGTACAGAGTTGATCACAAAAACGTGCCACCAAAGTAATACTGAGACAATCGATTTTCATGTCTTCCTGTTGTGTCGCACAACAACATGCATTACATCATTCGAACGCATGCATTCTCAGCTTTCAAATGAGAAATAAGAAACATGCATCCGAACTTGTATCTGCTGAGCAAATATATCTTTGCACATGCTTAAAATATGAATATCACTCAATTTACAAATTGCAATTTTTCAATGATGAAGCACGTGAGTATGATAACGAATCAGTCACATGGAAAGCGAGCATTTTCTGAGCTCTCGATCTTTTGATATATTGGTTATCAAAATCGGTGAACCAGGAAAAAATCAGTGACACCGTGAAGTTATCACAAAATCATGACTCTTTTGACCGAAAATGCTCTATTCTCACGCTTCCATTAAAAATGTTCATGATTGGTATTTTCAGAATCCTTACGATGTGAGGAGTACAAATACGTAGGATTTATTCAAGCAAGTTCAGTACACTGTAAATCGCTGGATACGAAAATTACATACAATTTGAAACTAACATCTGATACGAGATTCTCGTATGTTTACAGAGATCTGGTATGTTTTTCATACCACATCTCACTTACTTTCGTATGTGATTGGTATGTAGCGATGCAAACTATTCTATCTGTGATTGGCTGTTTTACACTGAAATACGAGTTGTTGTTAGTATGTTTTATATACGAGACCCGATGCAAATTCATCCTTTTTCGTATGCCTCTGGTATGTGCTTCGTATGAGCAGCTTTAAGTCACATGGCAAAAAATATAAATATGTAACATACTACTGTCAAAATTTTTTTCGGTAATACAAGTCGTGAATACTTTTTGTTTAATAGAGTGATATTTAACTAAATTAGATTTATTGTGAATTTAACGCTCCACAAGATTTAACGTCGTTGCTACTTGTCTAGCAATATTAATAGGACGTTTAGTTAGCTCTACTTAACGAAACAAGTTGATAAGCATCAATTCATTCAAACGATATCTTTCGTGCAATCATGTTGACTTATATATCTCAAACAAAACTATTTTTGCGTTCATGAATTATAATGTGTTTTTATTTCGGATTGATAATATGCTTAATTTCAAAATTATATAATGCATAATTGTTGATGGTTGAATACTTATTGATTATTCATGAAATGCCTTAGACTTACGTGTATTATAATCGAATTCAGTATTGACAGTGTGACTCTTGAATATCATTAACTCACTACTTACAGAACAGTAATATCATTAGTGTGATCTTTATTGACAAAAGGCCTTAAATCAACATACTTTGGACATGATTTATGCTTTCTTTCAACATTGTGCTGGTATGGCTTTAGTATGTAAGCATACCACATTTGAAATAACATACGAAAAGCATACAACTATATGTGATTGGTATTGAGTGATTTACAGTGTAGTTCTTTTTCAAACTTCCTCAACTTTTTCCTCATAGCCGCTGAAGCATACAAACACCATGAAAGGTGAACGAATGTTCAAAACAAAACAATTAGCGAAGGCATGTCTTTGTTCTCTCATAGCGGCTGCCGATTGTTTACTTCGCATGTTTGCGTATTTTAGCGGTAATGAGAAATAAATTTTAAAGAAATTTGAAAAAGAACTGATGAACTTATTTGTATAAAACTTGCATATTCGCACCCTCACATCGCAAGGATTCTGAAGATACCGAACATGATCATTTTTGATGAAAAAATTTATGGCATTACAATGGACAATGGTTGTTTGTTGACCGCCATTTCAACTGCTTCTGGATCTTAAGAATCAAATGAAACCGTGTTGCAGCTATAAAAAGTTCTGTTAATATCAGTTTTGCAAGCAGAAAAGCGGTTTAACTACAACAATAAAACTCGTTGTCATGATGCTTTCATTAATAATTACAGAAATTTAGCCAAGTGAGGTATTGCCAGAAATATCGCTTTTCTAGCTGTTGTGGTAGATATCCACCCTAAAAGTGCAAATGACAAATTTCATTTTGAGTTTTGAATGAATGTCATATCATTGCGCTATTATGTGCGGAAGTACATGGATCTCCGTAAACACATGGGATTTTAGAATGTTTGACGCTCCGTAACTTACAAGACGACTGAAACTACGGCTTAAGAATTGTCGCTTTACTTATGTTGAGTGACAATTTAGAGATACAAATTAGAGATAATAAGAACCTCGTACGCGAGCTTACATAGGAAGAAAATGTCAGTAGCTTTCAGATTAATTCTAATAGAGATAGTCTGACCTCCGTTTACCCCACAGACCTACTGTATCAGGTTCTGGTCTACCCACCCTAAACTGCAAGAAGAGATGTGTAATGGATAGCGTTTCTAAATTGGATCTGTTTTTTGTGTCATGTGAATTTTACTGATGATGATCGATAGAGCCATGTATATGATTTAGCGTGTGCTCTTTTACTCGCATGTTTCTATCATTTACCAGTGCTGCGTTTTCCTTCAATTTCTTCTTTTGGTGATATTCTAAGGTAGGTCACAAATGCTCCCCAGAAAATAGAAGCGTGCAAGCTATCAAGCTTGTAGTGTTGATATTAGATTTCCACCTTCTTCTTTCTTAAGTATACTATGATTTACATCTTTATAGGCTGGTGCCTTCTAGGAGATTTTGTCAAGTCTGTACTTACAACTCGGTTAAGATTTAGCCTGTTGCCTCTAGATATTTGCTTCTCTTTTCTCTCTTGGGGGAATTAAACAACCGCTTTTTTGATCAGCAATTTATATTGGGAGACTAGAAACACTGTCATTTTTTTCATCTGTTCTTTATTTTCATTTTCCCTTCAAGTTACACTGACTCTTGCATCAAATTGTTCGTTATTAGCCCCCGCACCAATGGGGTGCTTTTCCGAACTCGCCCTACTGGGAGGGGGGAAATTCGCCCGCCCTGCTGATCTCCCAAACTATTTCACCAATTTTGCCAAACCACACATCAATCCTATAGGCATTGAAAGAGGATTCAGAAAAACGGCATCAGTTTTATTTCTAAGGTCATTCCTGGACTGAGGTCAAAGGTCAGAAACCGCCAGTTTTTAACTAATTTCTTTTAGATCACTATTTGAAATGGAAAATGATAACAAAAACTAATGAACCATGCACTAATCAAAAGGTCTGGTTTAGGTGTTTAATAAAGCGATGGTCATTTATCGCTCTGAGATTACATCATTGCATTAGATGAGGTCAAAGGTCAAATAATTCGAACATTTAGTTCAACTCAAATATCACTAAAATCGCACATTTTTTATTTAGTTTCTGCACATGAAGAAACAACCAAATTTGGTGACTTTTATCGAGACACCGAAGCTAAAAGCAATATGATTCCGTAACATGGCTTGCTTGGTTTAAAATATATTCAAAAAATTCCGCAGGGGAGAAAAACGCGTCCCAGTGGGCGAAGGTTAAGAATATCATGAATTCAAAGTATTTGTATTTGTATTTATTCAATAAATGACAACAGCTGGCGCCAATTACAATCATTATGACGAAAAATATGACAAACATTAGGATATTAGGATAAAGGCGATAAAAGATAGATAAAACGTATGATCAAGTTTAACAGAAAAGATTAAGTAAAAGTCAAACACAGGTTGGCAAGTTCATGAAAGGAAATTCTCGGATCGAAAAAATCCACAGAGGTCAGAGAATTCGCTAAGGCAGTCGTACGCGGAATAAAATTGGTTTTCCTTAAAGTGAGACCTCGGGCACTATCAAAGGAAAAAACCTTAGAATGTCTCGTACGTCTGATAGGAACATGTAAATAAATTGAAGAAGTTAGATACGAACAATTGATTTCACTGTGCAACACCTTATGAAAATGCTTTAAGTCAGTTTTCTGGCGCCTGGCTTCTAGGGTTGTCAATTGAAAAGTTTGATACAACTGCAAATAGTCATCATTATCATACTTCAACTTGCGAATAAAACATAATTGTTTCACAAATTTCTTTTGCACGCGCTCTATTTTGGCTTGAGGAGACCAAACACTCGAACAATAGTCAAGATGAGACCTAACATGCGCATTATAAACGGCTTTCATGGTATCAACATCGCAAAAAGGTCTGAAAATCCTACGAGTGAAACCTAACATGCGAAAAGCCTTCCTAACAACTGTATTCACATGTAAAGAAAAATTCAATTTAGAGGTAAAATATACACCGAGATCTTTTACTTGCGATACTTGCTGTAGAGTAACACCGTCGAGACTGTAATCATGTATAATATTGCGAGTGCGTCGTAGCGAAAAATTCATAAAAAACCACTTTTTGATATTCAATTTCATGAGCCATTTCTTGGACCATACAGCCAGGGATTGAATATTTAAGTAATTTTAAGTAATCATTTAAAGGCAATTTCCATCTCTATTGATGCTGACAAGATTTGCCACAGACAGTAGAATGTCATCCATAGAAGCAGAAAGTCCTACAACAATGTCACAGTCAAGCAAACTTTGTCCAACATTTGCAGACAACGCATATTTTCATCAAGCTGTGTATTATTGAATATGTGTACACTCTTTAGCAAAATTAATGTTACATCACTACAACTGCTGAAATATCTCCGTGTCTGCAGCCACTCAGTTCATTTGATTACAAAAGTATCACACATCATCTGAAAGGCATTGATGTTCTCTTGGGGATTCACTATGATTATTGGCTGCATCTTTGAACGGTTGTCTACCACATAAAAAATTGTTAAACACAATTACTTTTCTTTAATTGAAAGTTTTGGTATCAAAATCATAGGTTAGAAAAATGAAACACAGATCAGTGTATACACAAGAGCAAATATTTTCAGAAAAGTATTTGGACTCATCCACAGGACAATTATGCGCGTTATTGGATACATAATCATTGCTAATGTTACATTGCCCCATTCATTTGTTAAGAAGTTGGTAACATAGGCATGATTTTCATTCAAATTCAGCTCATAACAATCTAATGCATATGCAGATGCTGTGTACATAGATAGTGAGCCTTAGCTAGTCATCTATAGCGTATAAATACAGTACCATAGTTATCGCTAATTATTGCTTGTTCATTTATGAAATGATAAGATTTATGGTCATGGTGAATCGACAGACTAAAGACAATGATTTTCTTAGGGGATGTACAGTTGGTTAAAAGTGAAGTGTGCGCCAAGACAGACTCTTTGGCGTTGGCAAAGAGAATTTGGTATTAAGAAATGTAAAAATGGTATTCGATCAGAACGGAAAAGAATCACGACATCTCGAAGCAACCGACGTCTAATCAGACTGTCTGGAATTCGCAGATTATCGTCTGCACGAGAGTTAGTGTGTCTGTGGAGCCAATAGGCTTCAATGTGGACTGTACATCGACGTTTGCGTAATTTCATCTTTTAGGATGATAGTGCACCAGCTCACACAGCGAGTGCAGTAAAATTCTTCAAGAAACAACGTGCAATACGATCACTGCCCTGGCCTTCCGGCAGCCCTGACTTGAATCCCATAGAGCATGTGTGGGATTTTCTCGGTAGGAAAATCAATTGTCGTTCCACTCCCGTAAAAACAATAAAAGAGATGAAACATTGGCTCCTGGCAACATAGCAATTGATGCCACAATCTATTGTTGACTCATTGATAAAGAGCATGAATGATCGCATCTCACCAGTGATCGCAGCTCGTGGAGGTATCACTCAATTCTGATTACCTATTGACTTAAAACAGTTTCAAAATATATACATCAGTTATCGCAAAATGTTCTTTTCACTTCAATGCATCAAAAAACAGACAGGAAAAGAAAAGTAAATTAAATTTCACAAGTGATAATTCCGCATATAACATTAATTTTGCTAAAGAGTGTATATGTATCTAGTCAATGTAATTAAAAATCTAACATTTTCTATGTTAATTTGCTGACATAGATTTTAGCCGTGAATGAATTGAAATCGTTTAACATTAGATATTTCACATCACCTTTTTGACATTACGTTTAAATAAATATCGCCGATAAGCAATACTTCTATGCCAAAGATGTTCATTTCATGGATATCTTAGTTACATTTTTGTGTAAATCTATGACTGGATTCATTGATATGATTTGTTTTGAATATCATTTCTATGGCTAATCGCGATGTCTATATTCAACAATAGCAATGTCAATACTCGCTTCGCTCGTTCTACATTTTCAGTGTTGTATAGACAACGTATTAACATTGCTATAATGGCAGCCCGGGTGACGCCAGTTGATTCCCTGTCGCAACGAGGCACTCGTCGCCTCTTAAAAACCAACCGCCGGCGCGGGCTTCCTGTCTCCTACTCTGAAGACACGACAGGCGACGCAGGCATATAGCCCAATTGACGGGCGCGGCAAAGACTTTTGTCACCCAACCCGCCGCAAGGTCCGTGCTCGCCAAGAAGATCGCCATACTATTTGCTGGCGTTCTCGTGCTGACAAACTCTTTGCGGCAAAGTCAGCGAAACAATCTACCAACACGTGAGCGCTGCTCCAGTCCTTCCTGGGCTATCTTGGCATGTCATTGACTTATCTGGCTCTTCAACGGGCCTGTGTGTTTTAAATCCTCCATATAGTTCGTAACAAATGGTAGTTTGTACGAATAGTTTGAGTGATGATTTATTTTTTAAAGTAAGAATGACAGCCAAAAGGCAGAAATAGTGAGTGAATCAGAGATGTCATAATTCGGTTAATCATGCGCTGCTCACCTATAAGCAGTCAAACATAAATGGAATTGGCTACAGTTATGGATGGGATTCAATCACTGTAGAAATGTTCATGCAGATCGATCAGTTGACATGTGACACGCGCGTGACAATGAAACAAAGAGACACGCACACACAATGACAGCGAATAAATCACTGCGCAAAAAAGGAATCCATAAAGCAAAAGTTACACAAAATGGTGAACTGTTCAGTTTCAAAAAATTACGATAACTAAGCAAATAACAAAAAGCAAAAGTAATGCTAAGAATGAAGGAAACGTTGTGTATGCAAAAGGATCGAATATTTATGTCAACCATTCTATAATTCACGCTTCCTCTTCGTATGCAGCTGTTTCTTTCTCTTTTTTTCCTTTTCTTTCTTCTTATTTTTAGAATTGCTTCTTTTTTCCGTCCCTTTGTGTCTCCGATGATTACAGTATTGCTATCATAACTTTGTAGTTACATACATATCATTGAAGCATTACGTTTTTTTCTCTGTTATCTTTATCCTTTTCATTCTTGCTGTTATGGAAACAGATCTTGACTGACTTTCTTTGCATTATTTTTGCTTTTTATTACTCACTCAGTTATCGTAATTTTTTGAAACTGAACAGTTTACCAATTTGTGTAACTTTTGTTTTATGGCTTCCTCTTTTGTCCAGTGATTTGACATCCGCTGTCATTGTAAGTGTGTCTATTTGTTGCATTGTCACGCACGTGTCACATGTCAAATGACCGATCAGCCATTATCTACAGTGATTGAACCTTTATTCACCCTAAGTGAAGCCAGTTCCGTGTCAGCTCTCAATAAAGAACGGACGAAGCGCTGGGCTGAAACATGAATTCTATTTTCTTTCTATGTATGCATTACATGAAACGATGTGTGAGTTGCTCATCTCTCAAGAAGTCTCGACATTGATAACAGCAAATATGTTTGTCACATCAGACTTCTTGTGAGGTGACACGATCTCCTTACTAAAATCAAACCTGTAAAGATAAGCCCTATTATGCAACCATAATTACTTCAATGTCAATCTTGACTCTTCAAGTTGGAAAACATTTACTATTTTGTGAACTTATAAGTTACTTTTAAACCTAAGATCTTCGTCAAATATGGTTATCGCACGTCTATTTCCGCAGCTGCAGTGAGCAAATATTTTCTCTTTGATCCCGATATGTAACGATTCGGTGATCTCTGATGTAAGATTGTTTATTTAGCTTCTCAACCTATTAGACAAGTGACTTCTGCACCTCTGGTTGGTGATACCTATTTGTTTCTCAGAGCCTGGCTACGGCGTCCAGTAGATCTTTAATCTGAGTTGATCGGCTAGCGATCATTCTTTCGGGCATCGCACAGGCAGCAGGATGTCCGGAAGAAGGTTAATGAAATTCGGTCATTGCTTGACATTTGCCTGCGTATTGGCGGCATGTAGCGCAAGTCTACTGAGCTATAAACCGGGATTTGAGTACATCTACAGTCTGAAAGGCAATTCTCACAATGAGAGGGCTGGACAAATTGGAATTGAAGCTCGTATCGGTTACGTGGTAGTGAACAAAACTAATGATATTCATGAAATTTTATTGCGGGTTCACCAACTCCATCTGGTTCCAAAAGATCATGAAACGGGTAAGAGTTTGTTTAGCTGACTGCTAAATAATCACTTTTGCCTAATATGAGATTTGTAATTAGCAAGTTAGTGAAATGTCGACGGGCATTCATAAAATATCACTTTAAACACATTGCTGGCAAATCGCCTAAGTTAGTGCGCCTGAAATGATTAATTAATGCTGCCTTTATTAATTAATGCTAATTAACACCTAGCCTTATCACCACCCACTGTATTTGTCACTGCTTAAAAAAATTTGTTTTTTTTGAAAATTGCGCGTACTCAAATGTATGCGCTATCTTAAAGGTTCATTAGGACAGAGATCCGTGGGATTTTCTACATTTGCCTTGAATTTATTTATGTAAGATGCGGTACATACACTCGTATGTTAGGAGAAATAAAGACTTATGTTGATACTATATAAATGCTTAGGCCTTAAATTTATTTGTTTTCGGGTTTGAGCAGATTTTCGTAATTATGGCGGCCATATTGAATTATGAGGTCATTATTTGTTGAATTGACCTCTGTTGACATCTGTTGATTTGTTGAATATATGTCATGTTTGAATTATGAGGTAACTTATTGGCATAAAAATGGTCTCACATGGTCTCACATGATAGGAAATGGTCGACTTTATATCTGTTCATAATACATTATTGGTCCTAAATTATTCATTTTCAAGATATAACCTATTTTTATAATCATGGCGGGCATTTTGAAAGATGACGTCATAATTTGGCAATAGCTCATAGATGATTTTGGTGACTGACAAACATGACATCTGTGACATGTATACTTTCCAAAAATACAAGTGCTTTAGGGCTCGTATTTTTTCTCGTTTGATGGCCGTTCCCGCCGGGTGTGCCGGGCTTTAAATAGGGAGCTGTGTCGATGTTGAGAGATGTGAACTAGGCCTGCTGATGATTCCTGATATTGGATGAAGTAGCAGCTATTCAAGTCTGTCTCCATTTTTCAACTGAGGATGCAACTCAATATTTAAGTATTCCACTTTTGCTTAATGTTTACTCTTAAGAAATCCTCTACTTTTTTCAATCTCTCTACAAAGTGAGTCGAAAGTTATCTATCTAATAACAATTATTTTTCCATTCTTTGCAATTCGTTGAAAAACCTCTTTGGATATCTTATTGCTTCTTCTAAAATATTATTCTTATTCTTTTTTTCTTATTATTCTTTGGATATTCTTCTAAAATGCTTCATCTACTCGTAAAATTCGGATGATTTAATTTTTCTTGATTTAATCGAAAAGAATTCGAAGTTTCTTCAGCAATTCGGCAGCAAACCTAGCAAGTGATTTGTCATAAGAAACTTGCATGAAACTTTCATAGTCTTGAAATTTGCATGCATATATTCACAAAACTTATGTATATTGCAAGACTTTTAGGATCTGTCTGTCACTTACAGGATAAGTAAATTTCGATTCATTGAGAGAAGCAGTCCTTTCCTGAATTTTCGTAATTAATTTTCGTTTTTCAAAAGACTGTCTTTCAGTCGGATAGGCTTATGCTTCCAGTAAGAGTAAAGACGAAAAATCAATTTCGCCCAACGTTTTGAAGCCAAATTCTACAAGCTTCACAAACGAGGTTTATTTATATCGCGAAAATTTCTGCCGAGCTGCCATACTAAGCGTTCATGATTGCCATTAATTTTTGGTTAAACTTTGGTTATTGTGATCCGCTTCTGGATTCCGCTTTGGTTCTCAGCGTATTTTTCTGCCTGTCAGTAATTTCAACACTGAAGAAATCGATACTGGTATTGCTAAAATCAGCATGATTATGACACAAATGATCTGAGAGAGCACTTTCGCTATCTTCATCAATGACACTGGACCGATGTTCGTTATAGTGGACGTGTAAAGGACAATTGGCAGATTCAATGTGCACGTTATCGCACAACTTTTTCTCACCAGTTTAGTATATGTATAAAAATGTGATCGGATAACAATTAATTGTAGCTAATGACTGATTGAACACCGATGCATGTCATAAAAGTTTTCAAAGATATGCAACCTTCAACAATTAATAACTTCATATAACTTTCCAAATCCACACTCATAGAGTAAGTATATTAGGTAGAGTGGTAACTCCGCATTTATTAAATCCCCAATGTGTATACACTTTCAAATTTATTAAATGAACTCGAGGGGGATTTAGTTGCTAATTGTTACCAAATGTGAGATATGCAAATTTTTGCAGTTCTGAAGAAATTACCACGGAATTGAGTGATCATTTTTGTAATTCAGAAGGAATGATGGTATTTTACAGATTCTCAGTGTCATGAAAGCCTTGGAGATTTAATGTTTGTTAAATTAGCAATTCGATGGGCTCCTATTACTTTCATGCTCAAGGTCAAGAGTATTTCTTAAGCTTCATCATATCACAGGCCACCTGCCACTGGCACAGAAAAATCACATAATCAAAGACAATGATTTCAATTAACTTTGAAAGATGTAAATGGTTCCACATCAATATTCAGATTCAAGCGATGAAATATGAATTTAGTGAATCATAAAATCATGCCGGTAAAAATTGAATTAAAAACTTGAAATTTCAGTCAAGAAGCACGAATGATATCGTATAGTGATAATATCTGTACAGTGTACATGGATGTGCATTTTTATGAATGTAAAACAATTTGTGATTTATCTCAAATGCTTTTTCTTTTTTTCCATCAGTGTGCTAAGATTATCATCAAAATAAAGAATTTTAAATCATTTTACTGTATGTATTTCACATTAAAAGATGAAATGAAAACAGCTTTTGAAAAGATATAAATCTAACATTAGAATAACAATAAAATATTCTGTTTTAAGTTTCAAAATGTTAAATTAGCTTTGCATTTCTCTTGAAAAGTTCACTTCCAGTCTTGGTCTTGCACATCCATTTCTAAGATTCAAAAATCCAAAAATACTTGTTTCAGTGCAACCAAATACTCAGCAGAGTGATAATAATGAATGATCAGTCATCAATACCTGGATGGATGACAAACAATTGCTTGTTTTATGCCAGCAATAAATTTTTCCAGCGATGAGTTCATAACAGTATGTACATGACTGCATGCTGCCAAAAACTTGCATTCATTCTCATAAAGTTATCATATTTGAAATTAGTTTCCAAGTATGGAAAGTCGTCCAACCACAATTGAAGATTATTGACAGCTCCTGTCATACTTTCTTGCACCTCAAGATCTATCGAAATCTCTGACTTGAAATGACAGAAACTGAGCGGATTAATAGTTCACTGGCCACTAGCTTTCACTGATTGATACTGGTCAGGTTAAATCGGTCAAGCTGTTTCGTAATAGTCACACTTCACATGTCACGATCTGTAAAATAGATGACTTAAAAATATGTCTGCACTTTATAATTGTGATAGACTTTTACAGAATGTTACCTTCTTATAATCGTTCACATCAAGTTTACGCGTGAAGTGTTAGTATCTAAGACTTCTTGGTTGCAAGGATTGTCCTAAAAAATTACTTTAAATGCTTTCAAAGTTCTGTGTGTCCATGGGATTCATCACCCTCAGGAAGAAATAACTGATGAATTCCACATGTTTAAAATCTCATGACATATTCAACATTAAAACAAATTTACTGATGCTTTAGAATTTCTTGAATAAGAATTATTCAGAAAATTTGCGCTTGCGAATAAATTTGTAAGTGCCCTTTGAAAATCATTGAGATGTTCGGAGATTAGGTCCAGCTATTAATTACTAATTCAACCACACTAATGACATCATGCAAATGTCTTTCCGCTTCGCTTTACTGAAATCATCTTTTTTTCCTTTATGAATGAATTTCATACATGTATGTGGAGCATCTTTTCATTGAAACGCATTATTTTTACTTAACCGGGTCTTTGTAGAAGTCTTTCATCTATGGCAAATGCCGGGGGATCCTCTGATCTTCTGCTGTATTTGTGTCATTGCATGAGTGCATCTGTAAGTATTGTGTGAGAAAGACTGTAATTTGATAAAACATTTGCCTTTAGTCTGCAATAAAAGAATTTTCCATTAGTTTGCTGTCACTCAAATATGAAATATGCCAAATCCAAAACACTTGATCTCACATCAAAATCTCACTTGCATATCCTGCTATAGAAATTAAAAAGAAAAAAAATTGAATTATTAAAATATATTATATTATTTATTTTATATGTATGTATTTAAATTATTGTAAATGCCTGATTTACATTTCATATACATACTATGAACTCAACCCGGTAACAATTGTACTATCATATAGAAGATCTGCTAAAAACAAGTATGTCTAAAGGCTTGAATTTATTGATGCATAATAAGGCGGTAAATGCCTACTGCAATGTTCAGTGAAATATGGTTGATAAAGTCCAAAGAATCAAAATTGAGAAATGCAATTACTAAGTAGCAAAAAGCGTCGACCAAGCGCTAGTCGACGCATGTCGCACACTCTGTGTTCGTCTTGATAGTGCACAAAAGGCGGATTGAAGGCATAAGACATGATGTAACAATCGCGCTTCTTTCAGTGGTGTAATATGCAATCGGAAAGTAGTACTTCATGGGAGATTTGCAGTAGATTCTTCATAATACGTTCTCAAGATTCTTTATGTTTTGCTTGCAATATTTTCAGTGTCTGATTTATAATGCTGTACTCTCAACATCTACGAACAGAAAATTGCATTAAATAATTGGGTCGAAATAATTTTTATGTCTAAATAGGCTAAGTGTCTGACAGTCTGAATTTTACTGAAAATAATCGAATTTATGTTGAATGAAGCTAATGGTCTGTAAATTAAAGACAACATGTCCGCCAGGATAGCTGTAAATTTCCAATTATTGAATTTGAGAAAATCTCAAAATGTTCAGAATCGCGCGATTTTCGATCAATCGTCACACAATTCGGAATCGCGCGAAAATCGAGTCACGTCCGCCACTGGATAACTTACAAATATTAATTATAGCAGTTGAAATTTCATCAGGTTCAATTGCATGTGAAAAAATTCAAAAATTTATATTGAGCATACTTCGCTCTGTGCTGGTCGTTATAACATTAATTTTGGTTGGCATTATGACATCCAACGAATACAATTGAAACAGATTCGAACTACAATTGTAGACACAAAATTTCAAGGTTTATTTTTTAATAGAAGAAATTAACAAACATGAGGAGATTAATGGACATGTGATGGTCGATCAGCTCTATGACATTCATGCTTATCAAGACAAAAATCAAGCTCATTATTGTGCTCATGATTGGTAAAAGTCTCATTGATGACTGAAAGAAGAGAGATTCCACGCGAAGCTTAAGAAAGTCGAATTTTGAAAATAAACCCTTAATATTGGTGACAAACATAACTAGAGTGCAGTCGCAGGTTTCGGCGGAAATCGTTGCAGTAGCATCAGAGTTCATCAATGGAACTTTGACCGGTAAAGAGCGTTCAATGTTACTTTTGCTCTTATCATGCGAGTAGAAGAGAGACAATGTTTTAGAAACGCAGCTCATAGAATGAAAATAATTAACTTTAACCCTCAGAGACCTGAGGGGGGGTCCAGTGGACCCCGGAGCCACATTTTTCTATTTCATTTTTTTACGCTGACGATATATCAACCACTCAAGCCCATACAAAATCATCATTTCTGACAGTGAATCTGCATGTGTTATTTCATTTCAATTGAATCAGTAGAAGTATGCCAGATAGGCCAAGGGGGTCCACTGGACCCCCCCTCAGGTCTCAGAGGGTGTAGAAATTCCATCACAATATTTTTGTAATTAGATGAAAAATGATTTCGAACATGTCCACGATGGTGTATAAAGAGTGAAAGTCATTTATTCATTGTTTGCATCATGCTCGTAGATGTGCAATGTGTTGGAAGATCGCAAAATGTGAATATTTTGCTTTCGCACATGATCTCACGTGACTGGTTGGCCTATATGAACAACTCGACATAAATCGATGTCCGAAATGAAAGCTATCATTATATTCATAGTTGAGCACCAAAAACTTATTGATGACAAACTTTTCACAGCAGTAATGATAAGTTTGAGATCTCCACAGCTGTTTTTGGTTCTAGAAGTACAGCAATTTTGACTCATTTTAGGTCTATTTCTGATAGCTTTGGATAAATTTGAAGGAATGTACAAATGGAAAGGATTAGCTGCATGAATTAAATAAATTTCATCAAAATCAACTATCTGAGGCTTTATGGTGACACAAAATATCGTAAAGCCGCCTCCTAGTACAAATGATGCTGTACTAAATGTGGTTGACTTACAAAAACACCATATTTTCGCACGTGTTTACTGAGAAGGCTGAAAGTCACTCAAGGGATTCGTTATACCGACCTGCTACACGCAAACATCATTGTTTTACTTAAAATCAACTTTCCTAATGTTTTGATATCGATTTAAGCAGGTAAACTAAGAATATGTTAAAGGGGTCCACTCCTAGTGCCTGCCTCCCCAAAAAATTTAAGCTGTATTTTAAAACACATTTTTGGCGTTTATTCGACTAAAATGCGTCCATTCGCTTTGTTTCATGTCGAATGCATTTCTACACCAGAATAAATTCTATATACATACAGTTTAGCGTTTCTACCATTTTTGCTTATACTTGAGTATTGGCAATATCTCTAAAATGTATTTTACTAATTCTGAAAGTATGCATGTTCATTAATAATGCTTTTTGCACCTTAGTTTCTTTATTTAAAGATGTAAAAAGGGCAAGTATTATCAAGTGGTACAGAAAAAGGAAATTGTACTGAATGTTGCTATCTATGGAATACAACCTAGAACCTTAGTACATAGACTTCTAAATTTCTCTGGACAGATAGGTTGAAATTGGCTTATACATGATCAGGCATGGACTCCTAAATATAGATTACCTTACAAATAGACTGTCAATAAGCGTTATCAACATTTTGGAGAACAGGTTGCCTGCCAGCACAGCATATATGTATATTTATGTACACTAGGAGTTTGGACGCAAGAGCCTACACATGCTCATGCGCTACATCTCCGCGTTATTTGCTAATTTTGCGATTTTCTTACAACTTTCTCAGAAATGAGGCATTTGAGGCATTTAACACTTCTCAGACTAAATCCGGAAAACTTTGATAAAGTTATTGTTTTCATTTTCTTGTCATTCTCTGTAAGGTGACGCATGGAAATAAAATGATATGCACCAGTCATTTGACGCATCCAGCTAAAACCCTTCTCAATGTGATCTGGCTGCGCTTTTCCGAGCAGTGGTCATTGGTTTCAGAAGAGTCTCCACCACAGGTTCTGAATGCAAAGAAGGATCTCCGCATATTTCACTTTTCTGTTCCTCCCTCATTCCAGGGCATTCGTAGTGTGGAAATCGGTGGCTTCTCTTTTCCTCTCGAAACTGACCCTTATACATAACGACGGTCAATGCTTCGGTTGGATCTTCAGTCCGTTGAATTCGGCTTCACGGAACTTTGTCAGTCTTTCCCAAGTATTACATAATTGAATCCGATTTCGAATTTCTATTGCTGGCTGGACATCTAGAGATTATCCAGAAGTCATCAGATTGACAACTTTGGAAAACTTGTGATAGATGATAGATACATTATGTGATGCTTGGAATTGATTTCTCTCGGTGATAGATGCAAATATTCGCAGATTTTTCAACATTCAATGATGCGACGATGCTGGGGGGAAGAATTCAACTTATAATCGCCATTTTTAGTCCATTATCGTTTTGAGATGTCACAAACCCAGATGGAATGGTTTCTTTCTCAATATTAGGCAAACTTGTCTTAACAAGAAATCTTCCGATTGTGTTTCCATTGCCAGGACATATGTGAAGACAGTGTACTTGAAAACGTGGCCACGTCGGATCGCGACTTTGTAGTTGTTTGGAGAAGCATCTAGACAGATGAAGGAATTTTGATGGCACTGTACTTTAGATTACGCTGTTTCATTTCTTCAATTTTTCTTCATTGCTTGCCATGATGATCCATGTCCTTCGTGGTAGCATTTGTCAGATTCATGGAATTGAAGGTTACACAAGACGTCACACAAGGTTGCACAAGAATGTTTAGTTGGGATATAATACTTTCAACTAAATCGATGCAATCACAAATTCAAATTTCTTTGTTATGCAGGCAGAGGAATGTATTTGTGTTACACCGTCATTGCATTTCGGTTCACAGCCAGCAACTGTATACTGCATTTGCTTGCATTTTGCATTCAAATAAGCTGCAAAATTCGATCTTTTGCAACACGAATGTTGGTTGTCCTGAACATGGACTGGCCTGAACATGTATAAAATGATTTCAAATTTTGCTCACCTATCTGTCCAGATAAATTTAGAAGTCTATGCTTAGTAGACCATGGACATTGAGACATGCCAACACAGAATTTTGTTAAAATATCATGGATTATTTAAGATATCAAAAGGATAAAAAACTAAAAATTGCACAGAATTAATGAGATTAAGTAGCACTTCATTGCAATTTCCCTTTTCTGTATCCCTTGACAAAGGATAAGCCGAAATATTAGGAATATAAAACTACACGGTCGTAGAAAATTGCTTTTCTACATCTTTATTAAATGAATGAATCCCAATCGATGGCAACGAAAAATCAAATTCAAGTTGGTCTCTTTACTTTGCAAGTAGGATTTTTTTGATGGTCCCCAAATTTTGAATGAAATGATCACACTGCATCTGAGAGTTGCCATTCCTGTCTCTTAGATTTCACAGATGTTCTCTTCAAAGCAATCTCTGTTTCCATGTATTTCCAGTTTTCCAAGCTCATTCAGAATACGACTTTTCGCCATGGTTTTCGTTTGAAATGGGCTCTAACGGTCATCTTCGAGATGTTTATGAAGATCCAACACACAACCTTGAAGCGCTGAGTTACAAGAAGGCATTCGCCGGACTTTTACTCGGAAAGTTTCATCACAAGCATGAGGTGTGAACAAAATTAAAGTCTATTAATTTTGAACAGTGCATTTCTGAAAGCATTGCATTTCTTATTTCAGCATGTTCAGCGGCATTCTCCGACACGTTGGACGTATCATGCACAAGAGAAGGATGCCAGTGGGAACCATAACAGTCATTATACTGCTGAAGAGAAGTCCGACGGAATTCATTTTCACAAGCGAGTAACTAGTGCCCACAGAGTGCCCAATTCAAAAAGCGACTCACACAAGGTAAAAAACATCAAAAAACGGTTATCCAACAGCAATGATAGAAAATACTATAAGTAAATCCGCCTATGAATTCCGGAGACGTATGCTGTTGCTTGATTGTTCTTTGCTTCAGATAACAAGTGAATATAACTTTAGAGCCCAAGTGCTCCTACAATTCTCAGCGCATTAAACATCAACTATTCTTCTGACAGCCACAGTTTTGGCTCACATTTTACTTTTTATTATTGTGTAGAGTCTAGTGTTTCAAGCCACTTAATGATTAGTGAATTGATAAAGGTACAAAAGAAAAAAAGCAAAATTTATCTTTAAAATAGATGCTTTTATAATGTACGCTTGCTTCAAAAACGTACGTTTTGGAATATTTGACTACAACTTCCAACAGACTCCTTGTTATAAACTGTTGAACGTTATGGCTCAAATGTCTGCATTTAAGTGAAATGTCTTTCTAGGTACGTAGGATTAGATAACCTGAAGCAATAGGTTCGAAACATCACCCGCACATTTTTTACATGGCACTTTAATGCATCGCTCATCTCAATTCATTTATTAACGGAAATTTGCAGCACAAGAACGATTGACACAAAACATGGATAAAGTAGTATATAGTGTGACATCCGGCGCGACGCTTCGCTTCGCTTTGCTTCGCTTCGCTTGCGCCGGATGTCACACTTTTGCGGGTTTTTTCAAAAAATCAAAATTTCAAAAATTTCAAAAAATTTAGGTAGACTTCAAATTTCACGTGGCCGAAGGCCGAAGGGCGAAAATTTAAGCGTTTTTAAAAATACCCAATTTTTCAAATTTTTCAAAATCTCAAAATTTGAGAATTACAATTTTCACCCTTAAAATCATGACCGTTCCAGGACACCGAAAATCATAAAAGTTAAGAATTTCAAATTCATGAATTTTATCCATCTTTCAGGTTTTCAAAATATATCATGTGAGTAATAATATTTCTTTAAAAATGGAAGAAACAAAAGTGGAAGGAACTTCAGAAATGGAAGGAACCGCAAGAATATATCCTTCGTTATCATATGAACGTAGTTCTACTTTAATGGACATTGAAAAGATTAACATTGAAAAAATGAATAAAGAAAAACACAAAGATAGAGTAAGGTATATGAAAGATAAGGAATCTCAATTATTATTAAGATTAGAGCATTATAAAAAATTAAGAAAGAGATGGAGTAAAGTTAAGAATGTAACACAAGGAATTGGCATATTCTTAACAATAAGTTTAGGTGCTTTAACAATTGTTATATCTTCAGGTGTTTTAGTAATTCCAGTAGTTGCTACAGCTTTAACAGGTACGGGTGTTTTTGCAACTTCACTTGTTACAATGTTAGATAAATCTTTAATATCAAAGAAACGAAAATCATTAAAAACTAAGCATTTACATATTAAAGAAGTCTATGATAAACTACATTACTACTTTCAAAGAGTATGTGATGATAATGTTATTACGTTAGATGAGATTGAAAAATTTGATCAAATAGCTAATGAAGTAAATCAAACGCCATTTCATTTAAAGTCCGAAAAAGTTGATGATAAGAATAGACAGGATGGTAAAATTTCTAGTGATGGTAAAACTTTTACTGGTGGTAAAATTTCTAATGAAGAAAATGATAAAATTTTTTTAGAAGAGCTAAAAACTTTAAGCGAAAATTTAAGCAAAACTTTATTAAACAAAACTTTATTAAACAAAACTTAAAAAGAGAAAACTTTAAACGAAAAGATGTCAAACAACAAAGCAATAAAAAAATAATTTGTTCAGTAAAATGTTTTTGCTGTATTCCAATGTTACCACAAAATTCAAATATTATATTTTAAAAGTGGATAAAATTAGAGCTGATAATTTTAAAGGAATAAAACAATTAGAAGAGTTAATAAAACAAAGAAATATTATGAAAGAAAATCATCTTCAACATAGAATGATAAAAGCTGGTATTCAATCTGATATGTTTGAAAAAATGCAGCAAACCGAGGAAATAAAAACTGATTTTGAAAAAACTATGAAACCATTTAAAACTCTTGAAAAAGAACTTACAAATAATGATAAACAAATTGATATAACAGATCCAGAGCACAAAACTATATTAGATGACTATGGATTACTAGAATCAAACATTAATAAGAAATTACCAAAATCTATGCAATTTGAACATTCTATTTCATTTATAGATGGAAAAACAATACCTAGATTTTATCTCGGACAAAAAGAAATATTTCCACGACCTTTTCGAGGTTTAATTTTTTCACCAGATAAATCTCCTTTTAATTTAGATAGAAATTTTGTTAATCTTTTAAGAGGAGCAGATTTAAATAATTATGCTGTAGAAGATCTCATAAAATATAAAGCTATGTTAGACAGAGTTGGTGCAGTAAAATCTCTTAGACGTTATAAACAATTAGAAAATTTATTATCATCGGGAGTTAAAGTAGGGAAAGGTTTATCTGAAAAACAGAAAACAGAAACAACTATATTTTTACCAGATGATCCACAAGAATTACTAAATAGATTAAATATTTTAATATCTGCAATAAAAGAAGGACATAATTCTAGTTTCAATGAAATTCATGCTATATTGAAAAGACTTTTAGAAAAGAAGATTCTAAATGAAGAGGATTATAAAAGTGTAACGAACCGAATGTTCTAGGGCTTCGCCCGTAGCTGAAATATGTTGTTGTTTTTAATTTTTTATAAAAAAAATATTTCATAAAAAAATATTTATTTAATTTTTTAGTTTAAAAATGTGTTCAGCAGATTTAGACAAAAT
The DNA here is from genome assembly GCA_907163375.1 of Prostheceraeus crozeri. NCBI lineage: Eukaryota > Metazoa > Platyhelminthes > Polycladida > Euryleptidae > Prostheceraeus > Prostheceraeus crozeri. Next base: position 128,662 of record CAJQUW010010440.1, read on the forward strand.
TAATAATCATTTAGAAAATCTAACAGAGATTTTGGGTTCATCAAAATTTAGTACGACGTTAAAAATTATAACAACTACTTCATCACACACTTGTAATTTAGAACCCATTCTACATTTGGAACAAAATAAAAATTATCAAATTGCATTGACTAGTTTCTCTACATTTAACACTATTCAAAACGTTATCAAAGATGTGAATGATCAATTTAGATATTCTACTGATAAAGGCAAAACATGGAAAATACTAACTTTTCTTCCTGGTTCTTACGAAGTTGAATCAATATCAAATGAAATTAAGAGACATTTAGGTATATCATTTAAAGATAAGAAACAATTACATTTTGCAGTTGAACCGGCAGTTAATAAATTTTCTCTTACTTTAGACGAAAATCATCAAGTTGATTTTAATCATGATAGATCATTGTCAAAGCTATTAGGATTTAATAAACAAACCTATAGTCAAGGTTATCATTTAGGTGAGAAGATTCCAAAAATAACTGAAATAAATTCAATTGTTGTACATTGTGACATTATTGAAGGAGGATATATAAATGGTAAATTATCAAATTTAATATTCAGTTTTCCAGCTTTTACTGTACCAATTGGTTATAGATTAAATGTAATTCCACAAACATTGATATATTTTCCTATTACAAGAAAAACTATTAACAACATTGGCATTAGAATCACTGATGAAAAAGGATAAGAAATAAATTTTGGAGGTGAAGAGATTATGATAGATCTTTTGGTTCGAGAGGTATAAACTCCCACGCGAAGCTAGAGAAGTTTAATTTTCTTCTTCTTTAGAAACAAAAAATAAAAATAAATAAAAATAAATTTTTTTATTAAAAAATGAGTGAACTACCTCCATTAAATAAAAAAAAACTTAAATTTAATCATCATCCAAATTTATCTAATAAAGTTTTGTCAGTTATTTGTGGAAGATCAGGTTGTGGAAAAACGTATCTATTATTTAAAATTTTAACGACTCCAAATTTTTTGGATTATAACAATCTTATAATTTATACAACAACAGCAGAACAACCCGTCTATCAATTTTTAAAATATGGATTTGAAAATAATCTTAAAAAAACAGCAATTGCTTCATTATTCAAAGAATATGAAAAATCTGAAGATGAAGAAGAAATAAGTTCGTGGTGTGAAGAAGCAACAAAAAATAATCAGTTAGTAGAATCTAATAAAAATAAGCATATAAAAATACAATTAATAGATGATAGTGGTAATATGCAAGATCCTAGTAAACTAGATAAAACAATGAAACATTGTGTAATTTTTGATGATTGTGTTAATGATAGAAATCAGTCAGTTCAGAGAAATTTTTTCACAAGAGGTAGACATAATAACTGTAGTGTGTTTTATTTAACACAAAGTATGTATTCATTAGACGGAAGTGTTATTAGAAAGAATGCAAATATATTTATACTATTTGAAATAAATGCAAGAAACTTAAGTGATTTGTTAAGAGATTTATGTGTAAGAAATAAAGATGAATTTAAACAATCGTGTAACAATGCTTGGTCAAAAGATTATGGATTTATCACAATTAATATTGATAAAAAAATTCATGAAAGAGTTATAGAAAATATTTTCGAGGAGTGATCGAACGGAGTGACCGAACGGAGTGGCCGAATAATTTTTTCTTATAAATTTTTTGTTAATAAAAATAAAAAAAAATATGTTGAATGATTATAAGATAGAGCATGTACCAGTTTTAAAAGATTATCGTCATCCTACAAATCCTGTAAATTCGAAGAAAGAAGTTAGATTTTATTATCATCATAAATACGTAGCGCTCGTTACAGATTATAAAACAAAACATGGTATTAAACCGTGTGTTAAAACAAAAGACTTTCCACTTTGTTTAAGAAGTTTCCGAGTATTTTTGGCGTATAATAATTTATGGTGGTTGGTTAAGAAAGAACATTTAACAGCACATGAATTAGAAACATTACATCAATTACATATTCCTGTGTATATGCAAAAACGGAACCGAGGTTCTATGTAAAAATTCATTTTTTCTTTTAAAAAATATGAATCGTGAAATGTCTCTCGGACAAACGTCTAGGATTGATGAATTAATCAAGAAACAAACTGCTGAGTTTGATGCGCAAATTAAACATAGTAAACGTATTAAAAAACAGAAACGTACTAGGCGTAGTATTAGACGTAATACTAAAAAACAGAAACGTGGAACAAAAGAAATATTAGAAACTCCTATTACTGATATCTTTTTTGATGATAGAATTAAGGATGAACTTGGTGATGATTTATGTAATTTATTTAATCCAAATGAAATTAAATATGAAAATTTATCTTTTATTAATGTAGTAAATGATATGCGGAAACTTTTAGCAAATGGTAAAATTATTAATTTACTTGGAAAAGTTGTTAAAGATGAGGAAAATATAATTCAAAATTTTTACGTAACCTTCTATAATAAAAAATCATTTGAAACATGGTTTTCGAATCTGGATGAGAAATCCGATGCTAACGAATGGATTTTTACAGGTAATATTAAATATGAAGATTTTGGAATGAAGTTAGTACAAAGATCGCATAGAGGGGCAGGGATTAATATGAAATATAGAATCAAAGAATATTTCGGTGAATATTGTTATATTCCTTCTGAAGATTTTTGTTTTATTAAATGTTATTATGTTTTACGAGGTTTTAATGAAGAACAAGGAGAAATGATGAAAGAAATGTTTAATAATTTTTTATATGAAGAGAAAGCCACATCTAGAACAGGAGTAATGTCAAACTGCAAATTTTCTCAATTCAATAAATATTTTGGAGAATGTGTTCAATATTATAGTCCTGCCAATCGTCATTTAAATCCTAGAGGAATTGAAACGTTTCATAATTATGTTTATTACAATTATTTTCACGCAGGTTCAACAATTGGTCACTATTGTTTAATTAATAAATCTCATAAATTAAAAGCTATTAGAGAAATTGAAAATAATTTCAAACCCATATATAAAACAGTTACTGATGAAAATCTAACAACGCGTCCATATAAAATCATAACAAAGAAAAAAATTGACTATGGTTCAACATATATTTGGGATCTCGAAACTTTTCCCGATCCTAACTGTTCAACAGCTCATCCTATTCCTTACACTGTAGGAGCTATTAATTTTAATAAATTTATATGTTGTTTACCGAAACAAAGATTGAAAGAATTAGAAACACGTTTGTTAAGTGATATGATTAAAATTAAACGATCAAAAGATGAAGATGAAATTAAAAAACTTAAAAAACAGATTAATGAGTATAATAATTTAACTGAATTAGAATTTAATAAACTTCAAAATTGTGTGAAAATATTTACGAGAACTGAGGATGATGAATGTTCGATCGGGGGAAACCCAGAGGACGTATGTCCGATCCATCAATTTTTTAAAACTCTTGGAAAATTTAATTATTCTAGAGTAACTTTAATAGCTCAGAATTCGTCAGGTTTTGATTCCTATTTTCCGATAAAAGTTAATTTTAAATTATCTAAACCGCCTCTTAAAACTTCAAGAGGAATATTGACTGCTTCATTACAAAATCCTTATACAACTGAATGTGTTAGTAGATATATTCAAAAATCTCTTAGATTTAAAAACAATATGAAAAAAGATTCACTTTCAGGTAAATTAGCACTTCAAACTATTATAATGAAATGTAGTTATGAACATGTAAAAACAAGTCTTTCTAAATGGTGTGAGAATTTTAAAATTCCTACGAATGTGTGTAAATTAAATTATGAAATTGGAGACATAACACATGAAAATTATAAAGAAAAAGAAAATGAATGGGGACCATACTTAGTTAACGATATTCTTTCTTTAGCTTTTTGTATCTACAAATATAATAATGTTATGCGAGATTTAGTTGGTGAAGATATAACTACTAATTTAACATCCTCTGCTTTAACATTTAACGGTTGGATGAAAAGCGTACAAGATGACAATACAAATATTCATTCTCATATAGATTTATGGGCTAGAAATTATATTAGAAAATCTGTTAAAGGTGGAAGAGTTTCAGCAAATATAAGAAAATACATATCGCCATTTTGTAGCATCTTGTTACCAATATTAAAACAGTATTTACCTGGTCGCTGCGCTGGGGGGGACTTTGCCCCTTGGAAGTAATTTAATAGATTTAATGAAACAGTATCGAGATTTAGGAGATAAAACTGAAATTTGTAAGAAAATTTCAAATCAACTACTTGAACAAAAAAATGAATTTCTAATGGCTTTTGATGCAACATCTTTATATCCATCAGCCATGTATGATGAAAATTCAGAATACCCTAAAGCCGAATCAGCTAGAAAATTTCGTCAAGAAGAAGAGCGGGAAATAGTATATAAATTTAATACACAAACGTTTAGACCTAAAACTGGAATATTTACAGTTGTGTTTCAATATCCGAATGATATGTTTTTTCAACCAGTTCCTATTAAAGATAAAGTTAAAAATCAAAATAATAATTCTCATGTAAAAGTAATCAGGTTTAGAAATGGTATATGTTATGATGTATTAACTTCTGTAGACATACAAGAAATTGTTAGATGTGGGGGAAAAATCTTACATATTACTGATGGTATAATTTATGAAAAAAATTATCAAGTTTCACCATTTCGAAATTATATTGAAAAACTTTTTAATTTGAGAAAAAGATATAAAACAGAAGGAAATACTGTAGGTGATGAGTTAATTAAATTATTGATGAATTCGCTTTATGGCAAAACTGTGCAAAAAGATATAACCACTAAATATCATTTATGGAATGAGAATACATTGAGAAAAAATTTCACTCAAGAAGTAAAAGATTATGAAAAATTAAATGATGAACAATATTTAGCGAAAGTAGAAAGGGAAGATGATGAATTTCTCAAAACTAATATTGTAAAAGATGGGAAGACGTCATTCATGCCATCACACTTAGGTTCTTTCATTCTTTCTCACTCTAGAAGAATCATGAATAACTTTATTTTAGAAATTGATGGTTTCAAAGAAAAATACATTCATTATACAGATACTGATTCAATATATATTTCCAATGAGCTCTTTAATAAATTAGACGCTGCTGGATATGTTGGAGGAGAATTGTGTCAAGGGAAAAATGATTATGGAAATGGTGGAATTATTTTTGCAATGTTTATTGCACCTAAAGTAAAATACTGTATTACTGTAGATGAACAAGGGAGACTTAGTGAAAAGAAAACATTCAAAGGTTATTCACAAAACAAAGTAAAAGTAGAAGATTTTCTAAAATTATATTCGGGGAAAACATTATCGACTACAGTTAATAAACCATGGAAACGATCTTTAGAAACTGGAATTAGTATTCCTGATAAAAATAATAATACTGAAGAAAAAAAATTTTCTGGTCAAATAAATATTCTTAAACGTCAAGCACCTGATGAAAATGAAATTATGTTACCTTATAACGGAGAAGTGATGATGATGACACGTGGGAATAATAATTTTTTTTATTACATCTAAAAATTTTATAACATCTAAAAAATTTATAACATCTAAAAAATTTATAACACATCTAAAATTTTATAACATCTAAAAAATTTATAACATCTAAAAAATTTATTACATCTAAAAACTTATTACATCTAAAAATTTTATTACATATGAAAATATATTTATCGAATATTTTGGTATTTTCTATTAAGTTTTATCATATTAAGTTTCATCATATAATGTTTTATCAAAAGATAATTTAAATTTATTTTCACTAACTATTGATTCTTCATCATCATCATCAATTGATTCTTCATCATCATCATAAATTACACTTTTTGGGGGATGCCATTCCCTGATAGGATACCATTCCCTGATAGGAATATCTAATTCTAAATTACATTTCTTATCTGATAATAATATAATAGAGAAAAATATTGGTCTTTGTTCTCTTTTGGAAAATTTAATAACACCACTATAATCTGAATCACTTTTAGTCTTTATTAAAGATGATAAAATTTTAAATTGATTAGATGTAAATCCTAATTTAAATTTTGTAGACCCGACACATAGTTGTCTAACAGTATCTTCAACTATACCATCATTATTATTTTCAATTGTAAGAAAATGAAATTTAGATAAATTTTTATAATTACTAATCTTTTTATAATCTTTTTTACCATTTACACCATTTTCAGATGTTTCTGAATCATCATCTATATTATCATCTATATTATTATCATCATTATTATCATAAGATTCTTTAAGATCGGGCAAAGCCCTAGAACCTTCAGTTCGTTTATTATGAATATGATTATGGTCATTGTTAATAGTATAAGGTGTAGTCCACATATAAATTTCCTCTTGTTGAGCTAAACCATTTATATAAGATTTTAATAAATTAATATTTAAGTTGGAATATAATCCTATATACGTATCATCATCATATCTTTGCGGCATTTCTAATGTTTCTTGTTTATAAATTGTATCTCTATAATATACTTGACATAATAATTCTTCGTTATGTTTTTTACTCTCTATGTGAATGTTATATTGATTTTCTTCACCAACAAATAATCTAATCTTTTCTTTGGAAAAAGATTTTAATTTTTTAACTAATTCTTTAATATTAATATAATTAATAATTTTAGTTTCTATCCAATCAGTATTACTAATCGGCAAAACTGCTCTAATAAAACCATAAACATTATTATGACCTATTATAACCATATTTTCTTTATTTAATTCCACATAAGCTACATCATTATATTTACTAACAATCTCCATAAATTTAATAAATGGATCACCTGGAAATAAACAATAATTAGTTTCTATAGAAGGTAAACCTTTAGTCTGTTCTCTAAATATTTCGGCTTGTAATTGAAATAAAATATTAACATCTATACATGGATTTGTAATAGTATTATTATTATTATTATCAAAACATTTATTTTCAAATCCCGTTGATCTTGTCGAATAAGAAGAACAAGATGATGCGGGCGAATATAATTTTTTGAAATTTGGTTTTTCCATTTTTTTATTTTTATTAGAAAAAATTTTATTTTTTTATTGTTAAAAAATGATGTTACCAAATGTTGGTGGAGGTGCATATATCCCGAATAATCGTGAATTAGAAATAGAGATAGAAAATTATATCATGAAAACTGGAGACGTTTTATCTGGTGCATTGCATCTTTCTATTCTTCCGCAACAAAATACAGAGTTAACAAATAAACAATATGTTGATACACAAATCAATGACTTAAAGGAAAAATATATAAACGATGTTTTGGTTACACTGATGAACGAATTAAAGTTGCTAAAACTTAATGACAAATCATTAAACGAAAAATTATTAAAACTTGATAAAACCGATAGAGAGCTAGAAGCAGATATAGCAAAACTATTTAAAAAGATTTCAGAACAATCAAAAATTTTAATATTACTTTCTATAAAGTTAAAATCTGCAGTCATTAAAAATAAACATCAGATAAAAATGTTAAAAGAACAATTAGAAGATGAAATAGAAAAACTACCTGAAAGAATTAAAAAAAATTTAAAGCAGTTACAAACTACATTCCAAAAAAGTGTTGATGAATTAAGTTCTAAAATTACTCAACAAATGAAAAAGATGAATAGAATAATAAATGAAGTAAACTCACTTAATCAAAAAGTTGATAAAATGAAAACTCTTAAAATCAATTTAGAAAATGAATTAAAGAAAAATTTACAAGAAAACTCTAAAGAAAATAAAGAACAGTTAGATTCCGTTAAAAGACAATTAGATGTTCTTAAAATTAAGTTAAATGCACTTAAAACGGCGTTGAAGATGAATCAGGAGAAAATGCAAGTTAATAGAAAAGAAATTAAAGTACATCACACGCTGCTTGACGCAATAGATAAAGTGCAACAGTCAATTAATAAAGTTATCTCGAAGTTGTTGTCCATTCACAAACGTAAATCTTAACACGTAGATATTTTTCCCAAAAGTCACATTTAATCCTAAAAAATGCCTATAATTTATAAACACAATCTTAAACATTTTGCTTCAAATCAAAAAATTGCTCATGAACCATCTATGAAATCTGTTTACCATTATAACAATGTAGAAACAATCGGAACACAAAAGTTCCTAGGCACCGCAGGTGCCGTTCAAAAAGAAGGGGCTGGCATCTTTTCTGGTATTGGAAGTATCGTTAACTTAATTAAAAATAATAAAGATTTGATTACATCTGCTGCAAAAGGAGCAGCTGCTATAGGTAGTACAGCTAGTGCAATATCAAATGCTGTCAAGTCTCAAAACGAATTAAAACAACTAGAAGCTATTCGTAAACTTAGGAATGATTCTGAAGAACTAAAAAATTTAAAAAAACTTTCAGAGGAAACAAAAAACAAAATTGCTAACATAGCTGTGGGGGAAACCTTGAGGAGCGGAGCTCCGTCTGATAGTAAACATAATGAAAAAACAATTGAAGAAATAAGAGGTAATGGCATTAATAGCGGAGCTGGTCTAGCAAAATTCTAAAATTATATTTTAGTAAAATTTTTTAGTAATTTTTTTAGTAAAAATTTTTTCCGTCTGTGAGAAAAACAAAAAGTCAAATTATTTTTTATAAAAATGTCTTCGCTTATCGAAAATAAATTTAGATTAGACGATCCTCCGTTCGTCAGTAATAATCAAAAAAAGAATGACTATATAAAAATTGCTATGAATCCCGGATCTTCCAGTAGAGTAAATACTGGAGGTGATTTAATTTTTGAAGTTGATAATCAGCAGAGTTATATATATTTACCTGATTCGTTTTTACATTGTGAATATTCTTTATATAGTGATGCCAATTTTACAACACCATTACCAGAAACCGATAATATTGCACTAGAGAATAATTTCTTTCCAAGATTATTTACACAAATGCGTTTAGATGTTGCAACTCAAAATATAGAAACAATAAGTGATTCTCCAGGTGTAATTGATACAATGCTTAGATTTGTAACAATTGGTGAAAATAATAAAAAGTATGAAATCGAAGGTTGGTTTCCTGATACTAATGATGGTATAATTGTTGATGATTTAACTCACGCTGGAACAGATTCAGCAGGAATTGCGAAAGATGTAGAAAATATTGCAAAACATTTAAATAAAACAAATAATGATGCATATAAAGAAAGACGTGAATTTAACAAAAAAAGTAAACAGACAGTAAATTGGTCATTGTCTCCATTATTCGGATATTTAGATTATGATAAAATATCATATCAATTAAAATTTAAATTAATAATTCATCGTACAGCAAATAATGAATTAATCTTTTTTGGTAAGACTGGAAAAAAAGCATATTTAAAAATTGATAGACTTGAATGGTGGATTAAGCATATTACTCCTAGTTTAGAGATTGAAACAGCTATTGCAAAAAGATTAAATACTAACAAACCAATTCCAGTAAATTTTCTAAAGAGAACTGCTAGTTCAGTAACTTTTTCCGAACAAAGATTTAACTGGCATTTTACTAGAACTGCGAATACCCCAAGATATTTATTACTAACATTTCAAAGAAATAATTCTCCAAGTTTTGATAAGAACAATAATATCTTCCATATTAATACAATTCGAAGTTTACAAGTTTCATTAAATCAAACCCGTTATCCAATTGATCCATTAAGATTCGATGATACCAATAATCAATTTATGGAAGGATATGATTCTTATCGAAATCTTTGTATAGAATTTGGAGTTGAACCACAATTAACTCCTGGAGATTGGAGACATTTATATCCTGTTTTCTGTTTCGATTTAAGTGCACAATCTGAAGATATTATCAAGACTGGCTGTGATGTAACAATTAATATTGAAAAAAAAGATTCCACAACTTCATTCATGGCTTATGGTTTATTGCTAGAAGATGTAAAATATTCTATTGAAATTCTTAATGGAAAGATGGTAAGGATAAGTTAATTAAAATTTTTTCATAACTAGAATAGATTAAAAATTCTTAACTTAAAATTTTTCATAACTAGAATAGATTAAAATTTTTTGGTAACTTAAAATTTTTTAGTAACTTGAAATTTTTTAATAACTAGAATAGATTAAAATTTTTTGGTAACTTAAAATTTTTTGGTAACTTGAAATTTTTTAATAACTAGAATAGATTAAAATTTTTTGGTAACTTAAAATTTTTTTATTAAAAATGTCGCAAGCGAAAGGTAATAATAATGAAACTGTTGAATTAAAATTACGTAATATTGTTGACAAAAATACCCCTAAAACTATTACGATTAACAAAAAAAAGTATTACATAAGTAAACCAATGACAGGGAATATTCAATTACAAGAAGAAAAGAATGGCGGGATTCTCCCATTAATTCCACTAATAATAGGTGGCATAGCTGCAGCAGGAAGTGTTGCAGGTGGGACAGCTGGTATTGTCCAAGCAGTAAATAAAAATAAATCAGAGAAGGCAGCATTAGAAGAACAAAAACGACATAATAGAGAGTTAGAGAAAGATGCTAGGGGTGAAGGAGTAGTAGATAATTTTATTAGTAAATTAAAATTAGTTGATGAAGGAAAACGAGTTCTTAAAAATATTCTCCACAATGTTGATGATTTAATTGAAATTAAAGAAACTAAAGATGGTTCTGGAATATATCTAAGTCCTAGTATGATTCGGTAATAACCTCAGGACCTTTGGTCCGATCGGCTAAAGCCTCTGAACAAAGTTCTATTAGGTAAAACATTTATTTTATCTTTTAAATTTTTTTTATCTTTTAAAATGAATTCTACAAATTCCGAAAATTTAATTAAATTAAAAATTTCTAATTTAGATTTATTAAATTATCTATTAAACAAAAATAAAAACTCAAATTGTCAGCATATTGGAGGTGACATACAAAAAGCATTAGAAAACTTTCCTGGATTTATTTGGAGTAAATATTCGAAAGAAAAACATCTTCCTGGTCATTCATATACCGGTCCAGGAACTCGATTAGATATAAGACTAGATGAGAATAATAATCCAAAACCAGGTGAAGAACCAATAAATAGAGTAGATGCCGCCGCTTACAGGCATGATTTAGCTTATCGAAATCATGATCTAAGTTCTCGACATGCAGCTGATAAGAAGATGATTCAAGAATTAGATAGTATTCAAAATCCTACATTTAGAGAAAAAATTGAAAGAATGTTTGTTAAGAAAGCTTTACAAGCTAAAATATTATTCGGTCAGGGTTTAAATGAAACGACAGCAAAGCTGTCTGAGAGCAACGCTCGAACCTACGCGTCCGAAATTCATAGGGAATACAGAAAGCCTAAATATTTATTGAAAGTAAAAGTATTTAATAAAGATGATATTTGGAGTGCTGATCTTATTCATATGCCGAATGAAAGGGACTACAAATACGCATTGACCGTTATAGATTTATATACACGATACGCTTGGGTAAAGCCTTTAAAAAATAAAAGTGGTCTATCAGTTAAATATGCGTTTGAAGAAATCTTTAAAGAAAGTAATAGAAAGCCAAGGAAATTGTTTGTGGATAAAGGATCGGAATTTTATAACAGAAACGTTCAGCCACTATTTGAAACTGTTTATTCAACTGAAAACGCAGGAAAAGCTGTAGTGATAGAAAGATTCAATCGGACGTTAAAAAATAAATTATTCAAGAAATTTACTGAGCAAAAAAATCAGAAATGGTTGAAGATATTACCAGGATTTGTAGAAGAGTACAATAATAAAGTTCATTCTGGTATTGAAGAAACTCCAAAGAATGCTTCTGACGACCCTGATTTGATACGAAAAAAAATATTCGAGAATAATAATTTGAATGAGAGTAATCCGAATTTGCAGAAACTTAAGCCGAAATTTAAAATTGGAGATAGAGTTAGAATATTTAAATATAAGAATAAATTTGAAAAAGTCTTTGTTGGCTATTGGACTAAAGAAATATTTGAAATTTGTAAAATAAATCAAACTTATCCGTTTACTTATGAAATTAAAGATTTAGATAATGAGGATATCAGAGGCCGTTTTTATCAAAATGAATTACAACGAACTGATTTTTAATTATCATTATTATTATTATTATTTTTATTATTCAATTCTAACATAATATCAAGAAATGATACTCCTTTTTGTAATTTAAATAAAACATAAAGACATAATTGACCGCAATATGTATTTCCTGGTTTTTGAATTTGAAATGTATTATAAATTCCATTGCCAAGTAATTTTTTGACTTCGTTTGTAGGTGGAAGTCCGTATGAGTCAAAATAATAATTAGAACAGTTTATATTTCTTTGTCCTGCTGACCAATGTACACCTTTTTCACCTGACGTATGAAGATTTGTTATGAAATTTACAGTTTGAACTTTGTTCCGGGAACTGAAGGTTCCTGTTGGCCTATTTTTTAGGAATTGTAATTCTTCTCTCATTAGAACATGAAAATTCTTTATTCCTAATTGATTTGCGATTTTCTTTAGGTCGAAATTCGTTGTCGTTTGTGTTCCATATAATTTCAAAAACTCATTTATGTTGCTCATTTTATAATAAAAAAATTTCTTAAGGGACCCCTAGAAGTCAGAAGGGAGGGGGTATTGATTTAAAACTGTTCTCTAATGATGTCTTTCCTTACTACTTATTCGATTTTGAAATGATTATACTATAATTATTCTAATCTGTATTGTTTTATATATTTCCATTTTCTTCATGAACTTCATTTGTAAAATATGTTTCATCGTTAAAATGATTGTTTAAAATTGCCATAACAACTAACCCGCATATCGGCGTTTATGCGTTCTGTGTTCACAAGAAGAATTTTATTGTCATTTGCTTTTATTGTCAATGCACTCTTATGTGCTTAATCTATTCATGTCTTCACAATGGGAAGTACTTTACTACCCGTATCTATTTGGCAAACGCTAAATGAATTTTGAAAACAGACTTTACAAATGGATTTTGAAAATAGATTTTGAAAACAGATTCTGAAAATAATTTACGTAGGGGTAAATTGAAATGTCAAAACTTTACGCACGCGTAAGTTGAAATGCCAAAAGTTTACCGATGAGTAAATTGAAATGACAAGAGATAGCACGATAATTTTAGGGGAAAGCTGCTAGATGTTTCTCTCTCTTCAATTATCAGCCAGTGTACGGGTTCATTGAATAATTTTGAGTTTATGAGTTACAATGATCTTCTAGTTCACACAATTAGTACTTTAAATAATGTTGAGCATACAATAACGAAGAATGACTAAGTAATAATTGCGTCTTCTTAATTTATCATAATGCTCTAATCTTAATAATAATTGAGAACCATTTCACCTGTTTTTAATTGAGATAACGAAGGATATATTCTTGCGGTTTCATCCACTTTTGTTTCTTCCATTTTTAAAGAAATATTTTTAGTCACATGATATATTTTGAAAACCTGAAAGATGGATAAAATTCATGAATTTGAAATTCTTAACTTTTATGATTTTCGGTGTCCTGGAACGGTCATGATTTAAGCGAGAAAATTGTTATTCTCAAATTTTGAGATTCTTAACTTTTATGATTTTCGGTGTCCTGGAACGGTCATGATTTTAAGGGTGAAAATTGTAATTCTCAAATTTTGAGATTTTGAAAAATTTGAAAAATTGGGTATTTTTAAAAACGCTTAAATTTTCGCCCTTCGCCCTTCGGCCACGTGAAATTTGAAGTCTACCTAAATTTTTTGAAAATTTTGAAATTTTGATTTTTTGAAAAAACCCGCAAAAGTGTGACATCCGGCGCAAGCGAAGCGAAGCAAAGCGAAGCGAAGCGTCGCGCCGGATGTCACACTATATACTACTGGATAAGCATCTTTGAATAATGATCTAATCATGCTGCGTATTTGCATATCAAATACAATTCACAGGGAACTAGAAACAGAGCTATCTTCATGGAGGACAGCACAGCTGCATGCTGATGCAGAATGTTGGTTGCTACTTAAACTACAGGAGGTGTGACCTGTTAAAAACAAGAATGTCATGAAAGCTACAAAAATATCAATACAAAATGCGCGATTCAGCGAAATGATAAAGTACAGTAATCAGCTCCGTGCATCTGATCAGGTATAAGTTTTGTCGCGATTAATCGAATTATTTAATCAAGTTTATTTTGGAAGTACCAACTTTTGACATCAGATAAATGCTATAGTTATTACGCACAATATAACTGCAATAGAAAATCCGTTGATTTTTTCAGTTGATTAAAAGAAAAGCACATAATTCATATTTCGATTTTCAATTTCTGTCTTAATAGTATCACGTTGTGATGGAATAGAAATACTTTCCATAATCGGATGCTATACCGGTAATAGAAAATTGATTTTACTTTTGAATGCAATGTGGCGCAATCTTCTGAAAGCACATACCAAAATTAAATGACTAATTAATTATCTTAATTTTGTAACTGAGCTCAGCAAGTTTGTTCACAATCAAATTTTATTAAATGATTTCCAATTGTTTGTGACCAGAACATATACCGTATGAGTATGCGGCCAATACGCTTATTTCTGGATTTATTAATTGGAACTTGGTCTTACTTCCTCACAAGCAGACAAACGGTTTTATTTCCAGTCTATATATTTGCATCATGGAATGAAAATTATCAACCACGTAACAACGCGGGAACATTTCGTTGCTGCTGCAGAAAAGAAGTCCCGACATAAGGATGCACTTTCAAAGAGTCAAGCCATAGAAATGCGACGCTACCAGCATAGCCGTAAGTTTATCATTTCGGTTCTTCAAGTTGTTCACAAAATTATAGCAGTGTGAGCCACTATGTACTTGCATGATTCGTAAGTAAAGTTGCTCTTTAATTTCAATAAAGGGTCATGAATTGAACATTGAAACGACAACTGTGAATCAATTTCATTCATCGGGTTGTTTATATGCAGCAGAAGTGTATACAGATGGTAAACAATTTATTCTATTCCAGAGATTGGTGCCCATGGTATAGATTTACAGATTTATGTGGTACAATTCGCGTTTATAATTTATGATGCACTCTAATCATAAGCACAGTACTCAAAAAGTAGGCCTCGTCTATCAACTCCGTAATGAATTGTAGTGACCTTCATATTATGTTAACGGTCAAATCACCGCTAGTTTTGTTTGCTAGTAACTCGAATGACTGTTAATAATTTTGATATGGCAATAAATAGTCCGGCAGCCAGAACGAGTTTGTGCAGGGAACGAGGCCGAAACTGACACTTTCACAGAATGATGTACACCCTATGCCTACTACGAATCGGCATGTCTGCCGAGTTCTAGCGAGTTCCTCTTCTTGTCAGACAAGATCAAAGAAAAACTCATGTAAATCCAATGGGACGCAGATTGCAGTTTTTGGCTGAAATGAAATTTTGCATGTTTTCTCTGATTAAGCGAAAAGCACTAAGGCCAGAGTCATAATTTTTGGCATGGAATGTCTTCAGGTCATTTCCTTTCATGTTCATGCATCTCTGTCTATAAAGCTAGACACATTTAGATTTGGCGAACCTCTTAATGTCGGCAAACACAAACATTTTGAGCAACTTTATCCACATTCAACCACATTCTCACATGCATTGCCGATTAGATGCATGATAAAAGCACATACACATAATCGGAAATGACCTGAAGACATTCCATGCCAAAAATTATGACTCTGGCCTTAGTGCTTTTCGCTTAATCAGAGAAAACATGCAAAATTTCATTTCAGCCAAAAACTGCAATCTGCGTCCCATTGGATTTACATGAGTTTTTCTTTGATCTTGTCTGACAAGAAGAGGAACTCGCTAGAACTCGGCAGACATGCCGATTCGTAGTAGGCATAGGGTGTACATCATTCTGTGAAAGTGTCAGTTTCGGCCTTGTTCCCTGCAGAAACTCGTTCTGGCTGCCGGACTATAAATGCTAAAATTGCATCTCACAAAGTCTCCACTATGATCGATGCATACTAGATTGTACATGCATGTAGTAAATAGCAGTGCTGTACGTTAACGACATTAATTTAAGAAATTGACGCTGACGGCGTCAATTTGCTTCTCAAAAACAGCGTCAGGATCAATTTTAGAATTGCATATGAATTGGAAACAAAACAACTGTTTCATCGTAAAGTGTAATCCGCGAGGCCTTTCGACGATTCTCTTCAAGTGGTCGTATTGGTACTACTGCAGTTTAGTGCAACCTCTATGAAAGAGACGGAAACGCGCCTACTGCAGTTTAGTGCACCCTAAAACAACGGCGCATTCTCCCGCAAACGATGACTACGCACATTACACCGAAGCGCGCGCTCGGTGTAATGTGCGAAGACGAAGACGAAGACACACGAAGACACAAAGACACTCATTTATAACTATAGGGAAGAACGAACGGCATTCATTCTGTTGATTAAATCATGTTGTTCTCACATGCATTTTAGGGTGCACTAAACTGCAGTAGGGGTAAAAGAGGGTGCACTAAACTGCAGTAGTGCCGTCGTATTTACAAATAAATCATGAAAAACGTTTCTATGCATAATGAAATAAAAGAAAGTGAATTAAACTCAAAGCTCAAAAGCTAGAAGTCATATTCACGGTAGCGCGAGCGTCATCACTGTCTGCTTTTGTACACACCATTTGCGTCTTGTGACGTTGATGATTGTCGCCTCTAGGAATGGTAGTAGCGCTGTATGACGAGCTTTGGCGACGTCTTGAAGTACGATATCTTTGTGCGTGTGACGTCAGACTGCAGACAATTGAGAGCGTGTCTTGCTACAGCACTGCTGAGAGGCTCTTATGATCGCGGTCAGGGTCTTTTGTTCATCAGCCATGGCGGAAGATGCTCGTCCACTCGCTTTGCCAGCCACCGCTCAGTCCGTCCAACATTTTTAAATGACTTTGACTTTAGTCAAGAGTCGTCGAAAGGCCTCGCGGATCGCGGATTACTCTTTACGATGAAACAGTTGTTTTGTCTCCAATTCATATGCAATGCTACATGGGCCTCACGTTCCTTCAATTTTAGAATAGTGGGTGAATTTGTCATTGCTAAGATTTGGCCGCTCGAGCTTTCTGTAGACTTGAAAGTAGCTTGAACGTTTTCTGTATACTCATAGAAATAAACTGTTTATCTGAAGTTCGCTAGAATGGAAATTGACTCAAGGTCGCGACACATCCGGGGGAACTGAGTTGGGGCATGAATGACCAATGAAAAGCTTAGAATTACACATGTGATTGATTCTAACCCAATGATACAGCCGTTCACAAGTGTATCTAAGTGAAAATGCGTGCGATTTATGTGTCACTATTGTGTATTGCATGAAGCTTAACCTCCGTTCTACAGGTTTTATTGTTGTCGATTTCTATGTGTATATTGGATGCTGACGCGAGAAGGAGACAGGGTTTGATTCGGCATTTACACAATGGATTGATGACAGTTTA
Source organism: Prostheceraeus crozeri (assembly GCA_907163375.1). Lineage (NCBI taxonomy): Eukaryota > Metazoa > Platyhelminthes > Polycladida > Euryleptidae > Prostheceraeus > Prostheceraeus crozeri. Next base: position 146,067 of record CAJQUW010010440.1, read on the forward strand.
TTTGATCGGTAGTCGGCAATGACGTCATGTGCGCGTGCTTATGACGTAGGGGAGATGACACTATCATTTCATCAGAGCAGGGACGACTATGCAATAATAAACGTTATTGTCTTATCATTCCTGCTCACTAATTTTACATACTTAGCGATTATTTTTTTCGAATACAAAATAAATGTTGCATTTGGCAATGTAAAAAAAGTGACATTCATTATTTGGTTCAGTGTTATAGTGCCGCAGTCGAGAGAGTCTTTTTGTTGGAAAAGACATTTTGCGTCCGAAACACTCCAAACTCTCTGACAAGCATTTTGAAATGCTGATTTTCCAAAAAACGAATTGTTGGTTTCTGTTGTAAATCAAAAGATTTTCTATAAATTGTTAAAACGAATTGTTGGTAATTTTTTTTATTATGCAATGAACTATATATCAATAATTTAGTAGCAAGTTAAGCACAATTGTCACTTGCAAGTGTAGTGATGACGAAATGTTTTATAGTAAATTTTGCATACTTAGCGATTATTTTTCTCGAATACAAAATAAATGTTGCATCTGGCAATGTAAAAAAGTAGCATTTATTATTTGGTTCAGACGTGTTATATATTGGAGTTGGGAAGGCCTAATCTCGATATTCTCAATAATGGGTTTGCTAATGGCTTCAAACTAAAGCTTTAGGCACGTTTACGTTATGTGATATTTCTTCAAGAGGTCTATGAGTCATCACTTTCAGGTAACAGAACTAAAATCAAAATTATTCAATATGACAATTCGCATCGGCTGTGTCTGTATTGATATTTCGCCTACAGGCTTATCAGCGAATGTTCACGACATCTTTTTTTACATATTGATGATAAACTCAACTTCATTTTTATTCCTGATTCGTCTTCGATCTGTCGACATTGTTTTGCTGTTCGTGCGGAGTGCCGAAATGAGAGATCTTCAGGCCTACTGTAAAAGTATTCGCAGCTACAAAGTCTATTTACCGTTTGAGTTTCAGAACAGATGATTAAGTATGATGAAAAAATGACGCCGTCAATTTCAGGATTGGTTGAAGGCGTCAATGACCGCCAATTTTTCATTGACGCGTGCAACACTGGCAAATAGTACATGTGTGTCATTATTCACATTCATGATCAATGGAATTTCATTAATATAGCCTAAATTAGTACATATGAAAGAAGTCGAAAATCCTCAACGATTTCACCTAAATAATATTCACAATTATGTGTTGACATCATGATCATGGAATATTCGGTCTAGTCACCAGGGATGCGGAGTCGGAGTCCCGGAGTCCTATCAATTATCAAATGATAGGACTCCGGACTCCCGCCTATAACTAGACCCGAAATATAATACAAACAAATTATTTATCCTCCTGCATGGCTGTCACTGTCTTGATGTCAACTTTCTCCGTCAAACAAAAATACAGAGACATTTGTTGCATGCAATGCTTGTAATAGTTGAGGGAATGAACCGTGATAGTGAAAAATGGATTGTCTTTTCACTCAGTGATTTAGTAGAGAAGACAAGCCTTCCTAGCCTCGATCACACTTACGCACCAAAGGTCACATCAGAGACAAAAATTGAAATACTACTTTTTTTGAGAACATTACCTCTTGCCCTCCCGTTAATAGTTGGTGATGTCTCCGCCAAAGCGCATATTAAAATCAAAAGTGTGCTCATATTTTTTGTAGAGGATATTTTTTGTAGAGGGATGGGGGATTCTCCTGCCTGGTAGAGACCGGAGAAAAACTATGTGAAGCACGCATCAAGAAGATGGGAGGAGCCGAGTCGCGTGCATCCAACTGAAAGCGACATTTGATTAACTTTCATCGAAAATAACTGATAATTGATACAGCAATGATCATTGAAGATAGGTTCAGGTAAGCCTATAATGATCTAAGATGTAGGTTACAAGTTTTTTTTGAAGAACTAGGCTTTATATATACTTGCCACCCGGAGTCGAAGTCCTATCAAAATGATAGGACTCCGCATCTCTGCTAGTTAGTTATCTTACATGTAGTTAGCTTATTCGACAAATGAAGTCATCATTATTGAAAAACTGATGTATAATCGCTTTACTCATGACACAAAAAAAACATAAACATCAGAACTTGCATTAAACGCAGTCTATAGCTGCTTTGTCCCATTTTTTTATTGGCCACTCAGCAATAACGTCATCGGTATTTCAATATTTTTAATTTGCCTCCTTGGTCAATCGCCCGACGAAATCACAGTTATAAATGTAAAATCACGGACCCCACTATGATGGCCTAATTTCCCAGATTTTTGTCGTGTCTTCATGGTGGCTGAGCACATCAGATTGCCAGATGAATCAACTGCCCCTTGGTTGTAACTGAGTTTCATTGCTATTGATTACAAACAGTCGGAAACATGACTGTGACTGGCCTGGATGATTCTGTGACTGGTCTTATATGTCAGACAGAAGCCTTATGTCTACAAATTGAATAGTTCAGGAAATGAATTGACGATGAAAATTGGACTGCTTATTTCCAACAAGATGGAGCAACTGCGTATACCGCCAATTCCTCAATTCGATATTTGAGTGGATTATTCCAAATAAGAGTTATCTCTATAGGAATTTGGCACACGACATCCTTGGACTTGAATGTCTTGGACTTTTACTGGTGGGAAACGGTGAAGCAGGGTTGCCGAAACAAGTCACGAAATCTACATGAGTTTAGAGAAAACAACTGACACAAAATAACGCTATCAAGCACGAGGAAATTCATCGAGTGTTTGAGAATATGAGACGTCAAATTTATCTTTGTATTCGTGAGCAAGTTGGACATTTTCAACAGTTTTTGTGAGATGTAAATATATATTTTGTGATCACGTAGAAGTCTATGTTTTTACAAGGAACTTCACTATTTAAAATGCCCTGGCAATCTATTTCTCAGCGACAAGATACTGCGCATGCATTGAATTATTAGGTGCACAGTGACTTTATGAACGCACTGTATAATCCAAAGTGCATCTTTCAATTGGATCTTTGATTAAATCCACCGCAATGAGTGGTAATTATTCTGTGCTATAGCTGTATAAGAGCTTTTCAAAGCGGATTATTCGACATGTTTGCATCATTAAGTAGCTTATAGCATCATCATTTGATATTATTTATAGCTCATCATTTAATAGTACATTGGTAGAATAGCACTCCTTTAATAGTACGTAGCTACAAATGCGGCAGCGAGGCGGTCGCTAAATGGCGCAGCACTGAACATCTTCGGTCCAGAAATGCATAGCTGAAAATGCAACGTGTTCTTAAAATTGAGTTGAACTCGAAATGTTTGTATGAAAAGTTAGGAGTTATTCGAAGCAAAATTGTATAGATGGAACTGTCTGAGATGAATACCGACGACTTGTTCGGATGTGAGGTATCCGAATAATCGCTTGTTCATGCAGTCTTTATGTAAACTTCAGAATAGGAAGGCTTTAACTTGATACTTTCCAACAAGCCGGACAATAACCAGAAGCGGAACCGAAATCGATTTTCGCATTAATGTGACTTGTTGGAGATATGTATTCTACATGCTACATGTACAAGCTTATATTCTTCTACATGATGTCGTGATGTCACAGAATAATGCTGTTTATATATTCTTCATGGTCGTGGAATAAACTTAATTCTAGATAGCTTGTCTTTAGCTCTATAAAAAGTTAAGTTTTTAAAAAATCATACTTAAATTTACACAAAAATAAAACACGACTGTATTTATAATAACACGATGGCAAGGTTCATTAGGAAACAAACCACTATCCTGCCCGTAGTACGTTATTTCTCACTTGTTAAGTAAGTCACTGATCAAAAATATTTCAGTAAATGGTACATTAAAAACTGAGTTACAGGATATTCTAAACATGTTTCTATAGACGTAGGCCTGCACTGTAAACCTGACAGAAAGTTGCAGAGAGTGTATATTGCTTTATAGGATTTGCATCCATTCGCTACAAGCCAAGATCACCTGACTATCTCACAGCCCGTGTTAGACGCTTCTTAAAGCTGCAAGTATTGTTTAGTGCATGTTTTCTTGTAAGTTACCTGTGAGATGTCATCAATATGTCAAATATTCAGACCTGTTACTGCCATGTCTCTTAGGTGTATAGCAAGAACCCTACTTATTTGAAACATCAGATATTAAATAACTGAAGATTATAAAGACACCATCCAATTTTGATAAAAGCGTATGTGGTAAAATACTGAAAAAAGTGAACTTTTTGCAATTTTTTGTCCCTCCCTGGATTCCGCAAAGCTATTGATCAACTAGTCAGCTATAATGCATCATTTTGTAGGGTTTCATTTGCTCTATCCGGCCCATACATCATTTTTTATATATTTGACTGTCCATTGTAATTTTCGTTCACTTGAATTCTGAAATGCCCGATTTTTGCATGTCCTTAACAACTGAGTTACAGGATATTCTAAACATGTTTCTATAGACGTAGGCCTGTACTGTAAAGCCGAAAGAAAGTTGCGGAAAGTGTACATAGCTTTGTAGGAGCATCCATTCGCTACAAGACAAGATCACCTGACTATCTCATAGTCCGTGTATTCTTAAAGCTGCAAGTCTTGCTTCGTGAATGTTTTCTTGTGAGTTTCTCAACGTCTTGCTATTCAGACATACAGTAGTATCGACATCTTTGCTTCAGAATGGCCGGATATGCAAACAAAAGTGGATGGCAGACTTCACTTCGTAAGTCGTCAGGCCCTGCGAGCATCGTTAAAACGACCGAAGCATATTCCAAAAGGAGATATTGAGCTCAAGTTATCGATGGTGTGTTGATTTTTTGCAATTCTACACGCTTGTCTTGACATGACTACTTTTCAAATTGAATTCCAGAATCGATATTGCCAGAAAAATGCTTTGAGCTACGATTGGGCAGAACGAAAGGAAACCATTCGACGATTTCTCCATTTACTTCGCGATACACCAGAGGATTCGAGTCATCCACATGCCAATGAATGGTTAAAAGAAGCTTTCAAACTTGTTCGTTGCACAAAATATCGAGATCTTGAGGAGCTAGCAAAGGATTATTTCAGTAACCTATCATATGAGTGAGAAAATTGTCTGTACAAAATCTGATATTATGCATTTCTTAACGTGATAGTATGCATGTGCATTCAAACTTTTGACTGAGTGAAGGAGGGAGGCTATATTCCGCTCACTGGTGAACGAATAACCTGAGCGAGCGGGATATTCTATAGTAACTGCTACTAAGACGAATTGAACTAAATGTCGGCGCTGTGGCCTTGTGGTACATTGTAAATGCCTCGCCACCAAAGTCGCCACTAACTCACCAAGAAACATTGGCAACAAAAGTGAACACCACGAAGTACGAGTTCAATTCGTGGTTAGTGTTGCCGAAATTGGTGGCAACACTGGGAAAATTTCATCACATTCAGATCGACATTTAAACAAAATATTGCAAATCCTGGAATATCGAGGAATATTCACCGAAATCCCATAAAACTGCGTAAATCTACTTCTAACAAGCAGCATGTCGACGTTGTAGAATATTTTAGAATATTTTTGATTATTTCACTGACTGAAGTGGTCTCTCATCTTCGGGGGATTTTACGAGAGTCAACAATTATTCGTTTCGTGGCGAGTTCGTGGCTGCTTTCGAGGCGAGGCTTTTACAGTGTACAGTGTTCGCTCTTTGTTCGGGAGACCTTGGTTCAAACCTTCTAAAGTAGGTACACTCCTTTAGTAAAGACGTATTAGTTACCTGGCAAATGATAAATTTATCAAATCTCAACAGATGTAACCACCACAAGACATGCTTCGGCCTGTTGGGCCTCATCAGTCGTGGGTAGGTTTGAACCAGTGACGTTGGAGGCACAGGACGTGCAAGCATACCCTCTAACCACAAGGCCACCGGACCATCTGTTGAGAGCGTGAATTAGCCAGGAAGGCACTGCTTTAACGCAGGCACGTAGAGGCTTTCACACTCCCAACAGATGGTCCGGTGGCCTTGTGGTTAGAGGGTATGCTTGCAAGTCCTCTAGCTCCAACGTCGCTGGTTCAAACCTACCCACGACTGATGAGGCCCAACAGACAGAAGCATGTCTCGTGGCGGTTACATCTGTTGAGATTTGATAAACTTCTTAGTAGCATTTGCTGGAAATATCATTTGATTTATTTGATTTTATGAAAAAATACATTTCATCACGAATAAAATTGAAGAACTGAGTAGAAGCTTTCAAGAAATACTTTTTTCTCGATGAAGAAATTAGTAAGTACCCCGAGGCATAGTAGTAATTATCTCTGATGCTGTGTTTGAGAAATGAGCTGATTTATCTTATACAATTGTTTTTCAGGAAAAACCGCATATTTTTACCGGGAGTGAAAAAAGAAGCTGACCATCTGCTTGACGTATTGCTCTCTACTCGCCATTCTGACCTTCAACGGCTGCTCACTCGGCTAGTAATTACTGAGGCAAATCCCCAGCCTCGACGATCAATGGTTCTGCGAGCATTGTTTTTGTTGACACATTATCAGGATGATTCTGTTCCCGACCAGGTGAGGAACATTCCGAATCTTATTCGAACTGTGGTTGACCTGTATTTGTGCATAAATTGTTTTACCGATCAATTAAAGTTCTTTTTGATAACTATTTTATACAATGCACTTCTCCACATTCTTCCCGATCTATGTCACACGAAATTAGTAGCCGGTGTAACAGTCTAAAGTTACTCCCTCCAGGCCAAAGTTACTCCCTTTTTATGACACTGTTTTCTTTGTTTATTTTGATTTTTCTAATATAAATCAGAGCTACTTTGTCAATCTAAGCCGACCGGTTACGACTACGTCACAGTGTAGTACGACAGACATACTACGACAGACCTTTGTTGTCAATCTACACTGTGACGTAGTCGTATGACATGCTGATATGCTGTCTCGCTACAATATGAATGCTGTTAGCGTTCTGTCAATAATGACAGGACAATATGCTGTCGATATCACTTAGAGATGACTTCTGCCTTCACTCGCACTGCTTTTGTACCGTCAGCGTGGCCTAGTGAAGAAGGTGCGAGCTCGTCTCCACTGCGGACTTCGGTTCGATTCCTAGGTCGGGCAAGTGTGGTCGGGTAATCAAGAGCGTTGGTGTTTTGTATTGACTTAATCGTTGTCATTATCTTTAGATATTTACAAAATTTTATAACACATGCCTAAAAAATTTCTCTCAAGAGTTGTAGAACTGAATGTCACAATCTAATTTGCTTAGATTGCTATATTTTTCCACTCAAACATTTATAATTGTGCGTACGTGCATCATTAAAGGTTTTAAGGTAATCTTTGAATTCATTCACTAATAACTCAATCCAGTATAAAACATTGTTGCCTCGATTTCTCTGAGAATGGCAACGTTGATAATCGAAACATTGAACTTTATAAGGTTGTAAAAATTGTCTTTCACGAATTATCATTTAGAATTAAGTTAACTTAGAGAGAATTGGAAAATACTTTATTATCTTGGCAAATGAGATTTTGACATTCATCTTTGCAACCCTTGTTTGATCAATAATATACAGTCTGTTTTCACGAACAACATGTATTGCTGTTTCTAAAATTCACAATTTATAAAGTCTAAGTTTCAGTAAAAAAAGTCTGTTTAATATTCAAAAGTAAGGAGATCAGAACACTATCATATTAAACTATTGTTAATAAAAAAGCAATCAACTATCAAATAATGAGTTTTTCTCCTAACGATTCTGCAATTGTTGATCCCTGCCTCTCGCCTCGCGATCGACAGTAACGATTTCGACAACCCCTCCACCACAGGCGATTACGTAATTCTTGAATGACCACCTAGAGACTGACTTCCACGTTTAACAGCCGGCTTCATTACGTCGATCCTCTTTCACAATGTAAAACAAATTCTCTGAAAATATTTCTCCCAGAATGCTTTGTCAAGAATCTTTAACTATTGCAGACTTCAATTATTTGATTCATCTTGCGATCTAGCGCCTAGTCTAGCATCTGAAATTGCTATCAACAAGCACCTGCTGCACATTCTAAGACGGGTTACTTTGGTGCTAGGCATGGACGTAGAAGACAGTAGAACAACATCCGTATCCTTCTGCTCTACAAATAACGTGAATTTTATAGAAATGCAATCCGATGTTTTGATTTTGTTGTCTCCAAGGCCGGAATAGGACCCATAGAAATCCGTCCTTTCGCTTGTGCACATTACCCAGTCAGAGTGATACCCTGGCCAAGGCAGGTGAAAAGTCATTTTTTGGCAAGTTGTAAAATAATGAATGACGGGCAAGGAACAAGATAAAGTATCTTCGCGAATATGAAGTCGAGTCAAGCTACCTGTACATGTACATGCCCTCCCAGCATTGTTGGGCATCTCATCCTAATCGGTACAAATGCCAGTCACTAATTCTGTACTTCTGCGGATTAATTTTCGAAACATCTCACGTTAGCAGTGCTCAATGTGTTTTCGTTGTGTTTCTAAACGTCTATATTGATTTCAGGTGGTAGAAAAAGCATTTCGTGATATTGCAATTGGCAAATCCAACAGTCCAAGGGCACTTCGGGATGCAAAAGTGATTCAAGCAGCGCTGCTTGGTCTCGGGAGCATGGCAAATCAGTACAGAGCGAAAGGAAGGCATTCACAAGCGGATTCCATCGTACATTTTCTGGAACTACAGACTGGACATCATGGTACTCATCGATTTGCCAGTTTCTTACCGTTTGTACTATAATTATCTGTTTCTTTGTAGATCCGGTACTGTTCAGAAGAAAGCGCTCAGTCCTGACTGACCATGAATTCGAGCATTTCCATTGGATGCAGATCAGCTTAGTCGAAGCAATTGGCAATGCCGGTCATCCACGCTCTCTAAATACGCTTTTAACCTATGTCAACTCAACCGAGTCGAGAAGTTTGCGGCGAGCAGGCATTCATGCTTTGAGAAATTATCACACCGATGAAGTAAGAACATTTCTGCGTGACGCTTTTACAAATATGAGCTCTGATGAACTCAGAATGTCGCTTTTGCAAAATTGTGTTATTTTCTATGTTATCAATCTCATCAAATGCTGTTATAGGCTGCTCAAATTCTTCTGGAGCATGCGATAGCGAATGAAGACAGTGAAATCCGTCACGAGGCTCGCTTAACATATCTTCGACATCCAAAAGCAACTTTAGCTCAAGTGCACGGACCGATTGATCCAAAGATGGTGTAAGTTTTATGGATGAACTCTTATCTGAATTACTTTTATTGTAAATACATTCTCCCGTTGCTAAGATTTTTGTTACTTTTTGTTTTTAGTAATCGTTTCGGATCATCTCATTAACAATGACGGATGCAACTCTCAGTGGATAATCCTCATAGCGCAGACTTAACTTTTGAATGCATTTTTATACCTAGAGGAAGATCCTTGCAGCTTACAATTTGCATGCTTTACAGATACAATGTTGAACAACTATTCTTCTTTCTTCTTCTTCGTCAGCCGTTCATGCCACTGCAGGCAGATAGCCTCCACAAATGTCTCCATCGTCTTCGTTCTCATGCCTCTCACGCAATCCACCCGTCACGATGCTCTTTCAATCTTTTCTTTTGCCTTCCTGTTCTTCTGCCTCTTCCTCTTGGGGTGCACTCCCTCGTTTTCTTTGCCCATCGGCTCTTGTACATCCTCACAATGTGTCCTGCCCAGTTCGTTTGTTTTGCAGACATAGGTACTGTTTTATCCTTCAGGAATTCTCTGCATTGACCGAATCTTTGCCATCAATCTGATACCGCCTGTCTATTTCGTTTTTCAGGTTTCTTGAGGGTGTTATCAACTGTCCGAAGTATATATTCTTCAACTTATCCAATGATTTCATCGTCTACACGTGCTGTGTCACGTGATGTCTCTCTTGCTGCTTCAGTTCTCATTATTTTTGTCTTATTCATGTTTATCTTCATTCCCACTTTTTTAATGACTTTTTAGTAACAACTATCACGAAGACTAAAAGATCAAAGCATAGATTACTGTGTAGTTCGCATACAGTTTTTCTTGACCAATATGCGTAAATCGTTTCTTGGTTAAGTATGCTTGAGCCATTAAGTTAGAAAAAGAATGTAAAAATTTTCTAAAATGTAAAATTCATGTTAATAACCAATCCGATCTCCATAGTTTGAGTAAATGCATCGACCAAAAGTTATGGATGACTAAACATTCATCTAAATGTATCTCAACAATTCCTTTCATCTAACTACTAATTCTACAATTTTATTTCAATTTTACCTCTAATTCTCATTGCAAATTTCGTAATTCGTTGATGCTGAGAAATAATAGGATTCGTATTTGCAATATTCAGTAGTTCTTCGGCTTAACTGTCAAGCAAGCCGAACCAGAGTGTCAAATCCATATCCATCCATGCTAAAAATATTAGTGGTCAATGGCTGTATTCATTCAAATTCATGCATTTCTGCAGTTCATGCATTCATTCAAATTCTCAATTATTTCCGCGTTGACGTTTCAATAAATGAGCCGAGCACATGACGCTCATAATTTTCACATGCACATATACATTGCTTATCTGAATCCATTGTTGATTATCCTACAGAGAGCAGAAAAGGAAGCGCTTTATCGCCGAGCAAATGAAGAAGCGTTCATCTCCTGTAGAGGTTGGGGAGGCAAAGAAGAAAGTAAAGATAGGATCCTTTTGGGAAGGCATCGCCATTCAGCTGGAAGCACCGGGAATCATGTGGCGGATGATTATTGGCAATAATCAAGCGGGAGCCGAATTCGGTATTACTGCCATGAATAAATTGGACATCGCTATCGGTAAGTCAGAGACTTCGCTCATGGTCCCCCCAAGACTGATGTGCCTTTACATTATATAACAGGAAATCTCTGAATAGATTTATCGACTCCAGAATTGACATATTGCATAGAATATACGGTTAGTATAATCATCGATAGAACTCAAACTATCAAGTTTGCCGCATTTTCCATGATATGGTTGATACATATAACGATAACTCCTCTTGATAGAATCAATTTGATGACTTTACACAGGAAGGCATCCCGTGTTTTCAATATATGTTTTCAACTCGACCAACGTACGGATATCAACCTTCTTGACAGTAAAACATTATCCTGGGAACATTCAGAGATCCAGAGGGGTATTTTTTGACAATCTAGCATCTGTCGAAAACAATGTATTATATAGATGAAAATGTATTCACTCAAGCACTCTATGGCGTCACTTTGCCATGATAATGGCACCTAAATAGCCATAGCCTAGGAATTATAAGAAGCATGGAAAGAAATGAGCTCATCTATGAGTTGCTGAATCAGTGAGGCTGTGGAAATCATCATGTGAGCCAATTATGTTGTGATATTGAATAAATATCATCAATTTCCCACATGTGGAAAAAAATATTTTATAAGTAGTGTGAAATGCATTTTTCTCATTTATTTCAAAAAGACATCATTGAAAGATTTTCGTTTTTGTGTTTTTTTTCCAAAATGACAGGCTTGGTATGTTATCCAAAAATGGTAAAACATTGGCTGAACATTTTCTTTCACTTTTGCAAGTGAAAAACCCACGATGTCTATATACACCATTTCGTCATTATATTCATGATTATGCAATGTGCGCATTATTTTGACATTGGTATTGGCTCATTTGGCATACACACATTGATACTGCTCCAATAGTTATATATATATATATATATATATATATATATATATATATATATATATATATATATACATATATATATATATATATATATATATATATATATATATATATATATATATATGTATATGTATATACAATTTCAACCAAACACAAAAGTTATGCTATAAGGGTCATCCATTTTCAAAAATTGCGGATTAGCCTGCCTTGGTTTCGAATTAGCTTGTTCTGGCGGGATGGCATGCCATCAATCACGATTCTGAGCATATTTTGGTTCAATTTCTGAATTTCCTCAGACATGGCGGTCTTGAGATAATCGATTGTCGACAACTTTCGGAAATACATATTTTGCTTTAAATATCCATATTATAAGAAGTCCATCGGGGATAAATCTAAACTTCTGGCAGGCCAAGCAGATTCAAAATAGGCTGATAATTCAAAATTCACTTATGACTGATTAGCAGTATTTCCTCAAAGACGCTTATTAGCTGCAGTAATGTGAGGTGCCGCCCTATCTTGCTGAAAAGTTGTTTTAGATAATGAACGATGATGAGTTAGAAATGGTATTGAAATATTAACATATTGGGATGCGCTGTTTTGCTCTCTATGTAACTTAACTTCTTATCTCTAAGTTATTTTAAAGGTTATCAGATGTTGCTTGTCACGCTTCAATCAGTATTATGATTCCATGTTTTAATCCTCAGGGTTAGTGTATTGTACTGTAGAATGTCGCTGTCACGTGTAAGGTGTTAGCACAGTGTCGTGCTATGAAATTTAGTGTATTGCTGGCCAATGTGTTTCATGCTGTAAGGTTTCATCACTCTTTACTTGTACTTGCCTGAGGCAGGTTGAAGTTATCATGCGAAAGCTGGCCAATTAAACAAAAGAAAGAGAACAAGTCTTTTGAAGAAATTGCATCACTTCATAGTGGGATAAGCTTCTCCAGAAACAGTTCCGCTAAAAAAATGTGGAGGCAGCTTCACATTAGACGAAAATCCTGCCAAACTTTTGTCATGACGTGGCATTCAGCAGTCCAAGCAGCGACACTAAGGGAAGACAAGTTGGGCTTTAGACGAAATATTACCTCATCAGTCCATAAGATCTGAGACAGATCCCCATCCCTGTTCTTGCAAGTGTTACACGAGTCTCAGCGTCATGACGAAGCAGATGCTGAACCTGGACTGGTCGGTATCACGGTGTGTTTTTTAGGGGTTATACCTCAAGTTTCATGCCCACTCTGGAAGCCAAATGGAAGTTGTTCCACATGTCGTAGTGGAAAAAATCTATCGAGCCCTTTTCTTTCTGCAGCTTTTTTACACTTTTTTGCTTTTTTTGCTTTCATGTTGTAATAGACTTTCCTTGAAATTATGTGCCCACTCTAGAAACTAAATGGAGATTGCTTAATATATCATAGGGAGTATAAAAAAATAAATTTGAAAAATGTCTATCGAGCCATTTTCTTTCAGCAGCTTTTTTGCACTTTTTTGCTTTTCCACATAATTGTTCTAATACATTTTCCTTGAAGTAATGTGCCAACTCTACAAACCAAATACAGATTGCTTCACATTTCCTAGGAAATACTTTAAATGCAAATTGAAAATAATCTGTCGAGCCATTTTCTTTCAGCAGCTGGTTTCCACTTTTTCGCTTTTTTGCATAATTGTCATAGCACACTTTCCTCGAAATTATATGACCTTGTCCATATCTCTGACAAAACTGTAAATAGTTGCTGAAATGCATACAGTTGCTTATATGATTATAGAGATCAGATAAATGTATTTTTATCTGGTAAGCTATACTGATGATATTGAAGGTGTTTTACCCTTTTTGCATGCATGCCTAATCAATTCTGTAGGCCAATTAATGCTTGCATCGTATCTACTCCATGAAAAAACAATTGGAAGTTTAGATGCAAACACTAATTTGATGATAGCATTCTAACACCTTTTCCATTTTGAAACTTTTAATTTGCGTTGTTTTATGCCTCGTATTTCATCGACAAAACTGAATGCTAGAACCCTATAAGAATAGTCACTGTGTTGTGCTGCTAAAAGCTAATGAATGGCTTATATTTCCATGATAATCGCTCACCCTTGAAAAAACGAGGTTGAAAAAAATTCCCCTAATATTAACATGTCTATATCGCAATAATAACCAGATTACGACCAAATATAGCGAATAATCAAAATTAGAATGACAGTAAGCCGATTTGCTCATATGAACTACCGCACACATGTAGGACAATCACTTCAAGAATAAAGAAAAGCAGTCAAATATGATGACTGTTGTAAGTGCACACAGCTTTTAAGAGCTTTTTATGGTATTCTGAATTGTCCATCGAAGATACTTTGAAATTTTGCCACGTTATGGAGAAATTGTGATGAACTGCTTCACTTTCCTGCTCGCTGAAAAGACCTAATCCAATCATTTGCGAAGTACAAAAATCTTTAATCTGATTTTTTCGGCATTTATCACGAAACTAAACCAAAGCGGAGATCATAGCAATCGAGCAATGAATCCTAATGTCAAATATGGTTCCCTTCATTGTAAGATCATCAATAACTAGCTACATATTTGATATTTCAGCAACTATTTATGTCAGAGATATGGACAAGGTCATATAATTTCGAGGAAATCATGCTATGACAATTATGCAAAAAAGCGAAAAAGTGGAAACCAGCTGCTGAAAGAAAATGGCTCGACAGATTATTTTCAATTTGCATTTAAAGTATTTCCTAGGACATGTGAAGCAATCTGCATTTGGTTTGTAGAGTGGACACATTACTTCAAGGAAAATGTATTAGAACAATTATGTGGAAAAGCAAAAAAGTGCAAAAAAGCTGCTGAAAGAAAAGGGCTCGACGGACACTTTTCAAATTTACTTTTTTATACTCCCTATGATATATTAAGCAATCTCCATTTAGTTTCTAGAGTGGGCGCATAATTTCAAGGAAAGTCTATTACAACATGAAAGCAAAAAAAGCAAAAAAGTGTAAAAAAGCTGCAGAAAGAAAAGGGCTCGATAGATTTTTTCAAATTTGTTTTTTTACACTTCCTACGACATGTGGAACAACCTCCATTTGGCTTCCAGAGTGGGCATGAAACTTGAGGTATAACCCGTAAAAAACACACCGTGGTATATCGACATGGGTGGA